>JAOTAV010000001.1:2678247-2720158 GCA_026546445.1 Cyclargus thomasi | reverse complement strand
ACAAGTCCCTCGGGTACTTAGCACAGGGCCAGACTGACGTGGTGTGAAGCGTCCATAGATATTAGATTAGATATTAGATTATTAGAAATTCTTGTGGGTGTGTATTTGTCACTGAAATCCTTCCAATCGACTGGGCCGATTTTGATGACATTTTTGTGGGTATTCTAGAGGATTCGGGAACGGTTTAGTTTCACAAACCAACACCGACAGAACGACGTCTGCGGGGTCCGCTAATATTATTATAATATAAAACTTAATGTATTAAATATACGTACACAATATTATGATTAGTACAAAAAGCATTATAATGCAAATTAGTACGCATATAACAAGAAAATTAGCATCATAAACGACAATATTGTAGTGACTCAGCGTGTCAGTCAGTCCGTCAAGTTTTACATTGTGGCGCAAGGAAATTGAAAGGCTGACTAGAGCAAGCCCGCCCAAGCCTTCGATCAATGGCTATGAAATTCAATTATAAAAATCAGGTCGCTGCCATACAATGGCCAAGTTCATGTCAACCTAGGGACGTGGTGAGCCTACCTACTATTGCGAATGGGCAAGCAACTAGTTTTATTATCTCAGATGATAGAGGTTTGATAGATACACCCATACAATATCGCGTGTACCGTTCTATGGTTACCGTAGGTGGGTACTAGATACATAGCGCTAGAGTTTCGATTTTCACCATTTATAATAATCTATATATATTAATAAGGAGAGTGAGAAGATTTGGTTCGCGGTTGCGAGATTCGCCAACGATGTCATCACCAGTAAGGAAGAAGCCGAGTGCATGAGGGAGAGAGAAGCGCATGAGCTCCGAAGTAGACGACTGAGACGCAGCAGACGTGCGGTCCGTAATAGCGGCCACGACTTCCGGTCTAGCCAAGGACCTCGGGACGACGGTTAGGGGCACTGTCGTCCATTGCAACGAGTCCTCGAGATGGTCGCGATGCGTATTATGTTTCCGCGCGTCGCGTTAACAACGAAGTAAATGAGCCTATAATGTTCGGGCATGGGGGCCACAGTTCCCCGACATCGTGGGCCTGTTAGGCAGGCGAACATCGACGCAGCCGCGGAATCCATGTAACAGCACCCGTGGCTCCGTCTAGCGCACTATAAGGAACATCGTCGGGCTTAGTGAGGTAACCTCGGGTGGCTTCTTCGCCCGGGAGAGTCCCACATACCCCGGTGGCCCTTCCCCAGCGCTTATATTATTTTATTTACGCGCATTAATAATAAATGCTTTTTGGAAAATTGATGTTTTGCAATGTAACATTTTATTTTCTAAAGCCTTGTTTCAGTTTTTTATTTACGAATAGATGATGCTCGCTACTCCAGTCCCGGAGCAAGCAGGGGCCCATGCCCCGCGGGCGGCAAGTTCAGAGGGCGCCAAAATCATAATTTTAATAAGTAACAATATTAATTAGTAAATAAATAACACGGAAAGGACAGCAACTAATACATTATTTCTGGAGTGGTTATGTTTTAGTAAACTTCGTAAAACTATTGTTATTACTTTGTGCGTTTTGGAGATGCCGTCACACTTTATAGTATAAAAAATTATTTTCCCTGTTTTCCCACTTTTCTCCTAAAAATGTTCATGCATTATCTTTCCTAGTTAAGTTTAAACCCACGGAGCCCGAGACCTTTCCAGCGAATGCAACCCCGTCAAAATCAGTTCATACTTTCTGGAGTTATAGTGTCGGGAAGGAAAACCCGACTTATTTTTATATAACAGATTAGCAGGCGTCCTGACGGGCTAATTTGTGAATCTAAACCATGTCCCCTTAAAGATATATAATAAATTTTATTGAAATCGTACAAGCGTTTAGGAGAAGTTCAATGACAAACACATGCATGCAAGTGTTGGCAATACGACTTCAAGAAAGTTTATCATGAGATTTTATATTGTAATTTGACATGTTATATAAAATGTCATCCGTTGCTTCAGTAAAGCGTCTGCTACGTCTGCTACTCGATACTTAATTCTGTGTACTAAATTTTTTTGAAAAACTTTTGATTTGACGCCTTGTTTCTTTGCACTTTCTTTACTACAAAAAAAAAGAGATAATTGTCACTGTCACGCTGTCATGCGTCAAATTCACTGTCAAATTGTACATAACTGTCATCTGAAATTTTTAGATTGTTGTGCTTCTTGATTTATTTATCATTTAATTCGAATTGCTATTTATTGCAATATTGTACGTATTATATGGAAGCTACATAGGGTGTATTTGTGGCAAGGAACAATATTATAAACTCTGGTCTACGGCTACTTCTTGTACTTGCAGTACTAAATCACAAAAATGATTCCCAACTATGATCAGTTTTGTGCAGATTTAGAGAAGCAAGAGCTGGAGGTAAATATACACACACTAAGATATAATACACTTAACTTTGGGCTGAACCAGTGTTCGTATCTCCCTGAATCCGCCCCAGTTTGAAGGGCGACTAGAAACCGTCATTTTTTAGGAAATACAAAGCACACTTTTTTCAATATTTAGTATAATCAAGTTGATTAGATTTTCACAAATTCTTGTTGTAATCTTAATAATATTTTTCCATAAATGGGATAACATACCTACCAATGAACTCATATTTAAGCTGTAGGATTTTTGTCATACTTAACTGGTTATGTGTTGGGAGCCTTGAGTCAATAAAAGATCTAGTAAATCAGTAGATAAGAATAAGTAGTGGTCAGGCAAAGAGCATTTACCAACTGTAGAACATAGTACAAAATGTATAAAATCATTACTTATCATTTACAGGCACCAAATGGCATCCCGTCTCCCACAGTTTATGCGCAGCTGCTAGCAATATATCTCTATCAAAATGATTTGTGAGTACATGCAAAATATAATATTTATACAAACTTTCTTTAAGGCATGGAAGCAACATTTGGTGTTGTAAGTTTAAAGTAATTACTTTACTCACTTTTTATTTTTTGTCATTAAGACAAAACAAAAAAGCCATACAAATTGAATGTGAAATATTTGTGTGTGTGAATAGAGTATCTGCCACTTTTTGCAAAAGTATGTCAATTTATTTCTAACATAGCCACTTTTAGTGATTATTTTATTTTCTGAAAATAACCTCCCTAAATAGTCCCAAAACAACTTTAAAATTTAGATAATTTTGAATGCTGCAAAAACACTGTCCTCTATGAGGGGTATATGGTATGTGAAGTCACAAAACAAACAACTACTTTTATTTTTACTTTTCATTACATTCATTAATTTCAGAAGAAAAGTTTTAAAAATCGATCTTTAATATTAAAAACCCCTTTCTGTATTTAAGTATAAAGAATTAAAAATATGAACATTTTCACCACCTTTGTCATTGTTTGTACAGGTTCATACCTTGTCATGGCGGACAGCGTTTCGGATCACATAATATACAGATTAAAAAGGGCAATTTTAAAAAATTATAAATTGATATATTTACATATTTTATTAGTCAAACTATTGTAATAATACACTTTTTTAACTTTTTTATTCATAAGGGCAAGCCTATTTGAATATTTTTTATTATTGTAATGTAAATTGTAATATTTATATACAGGTGTGATGCAAAATTTTTATGGAAAAGAATACCTCAGAATGTGTCAACTAGCAATCCAGAAATAGCTGCAATATGGGCAATCGGACAAAAATTGTGGAAGAAAGATTTTCCTGGAACATATCAAGCTTTGAAGGGATATAATTGGACTGAGCCTGTGGCACACATTATAGAAGCTCTAGAAGGTAACTTGTATTTTCACTCCATTTAGATTTTTTTATTATCAGAATTACCATCATCAGCATCATTAATAAATATACAGATTGAGGGCGTCTCTTTATATTGGTACTTTGTCTGGGTGTCCTCACAGACAATGTTAACTTTCCAATTTAAAGTTCTGATTTTTTCTACAACTGTAAATACTGTCCCATGATAATGCAAAAAGCTGATTTTGCTGAAATACTATCACAAAAATTTTCATAATATCCCATTTTGTTAAAAAATAAATGTGGTCACATATATATAAATAATGTTATTAATATAAAAAAAAATAAAGTGAGTGTATAATCTATTTCAGAAAAAGTTCGTGCCTCAGTCTTCAGTCTTATTGGACGCTCATACAGCTCGATATCATTAGACACTGTTGTTCTCATGACTGGGTTGAATAAAGATGCAGTAATTCAAATCTCAAAAGATCTCAAATGGACCTTGAATGAGGATGGAGTAACCCTACAACCAACACCAAAATCTCTCCCGGCTCCGCTACAAACCTCAAGTGAAGATCAGCTGTTCAAACTTACCGACTTTGTAACATTTTTAGAAAACTAATAAAGGTATGATTATCTAAGATTTCAAATTTTTTAAAAGTTTTTCTTTAATAACTTGATTGGAAACCCGACTTGCATCCAGATAAAAATTTAGAATAAGGCTCAACTCACACCGAAAGAGCGGCGAAAAGCAACGAAGCGCGGAGTCTCGCGACGGTCAACGAAGCGCGGAGTCCAGCTACTTCTCGAGCAGTCGCGGGAATCCGCGTGCTTTCTCGAGCTAACCCGCGATTGTCGATAATAAGTATTATAGTAACGAAAATAAAGTTAAAATTTATATCAGTGTGATAACTGCGCTTCGCTTCGTTGCCCTTCGCCGCTCTTTCGGTGTGAGTTGAGCCTAAGGGTGCAACATGTAAATTCTGTTCAGCACAATATATGGAATTCTCAAAACATAGTCATCCTAGTCAATAGAGAAGAATGCTGTTCCTTATATTTCTGACCTGTGCTGATTTGTCCAGATTCTGTGCAGACTTCTTATGATGTTTCCTTCAGTTTTAGAATCATTTTAATTTACTAACCCCTTTACTAATAAAAATATTTATACAGTGTAACTATTAACTTACGGTTTACTTTTTTATATGGGACGTTTTCAATATTCTAAAAAAGAACAGCAAACCTTGCATAGTTATACACTGTATATAAATATTTTATTAGTAAGGGGGTTAAGATTTATAATATATATTTATGTTCTTGGGTGTAAATGACAACACCAACAGCAATTAAGAAATAAGTACATAATAATAAAACTATTTTATTCATATTAAAATAATTGTTTATTGTACTAGAAGTCTTATATTACAAAAGGTAAAAAATGCTCAGTGGCAGTAAGTGTTGATTAAAAAACCTTAATTATTATCGAAACTGATTGGACGGAAAAAGTTCTGAATCTTAAAATTACAAAATAAGTCATTATTAATGGCAGTGTAAATTCGTATTCAAAATAAATAAATACACAGAAAAGCTTATGAATATTTGCAGCTTCTCAAGAAAGTTAATAATATCACAAGTATGTACCTAATTTTTTAGGAAATTGTCAAGGTAAATTTTACAATATTTAACTAAGTACTTATCAAAATGAGTATCTACAGTTGCTTATAACTAGCTGTCTCATATTTTGGCAACAATCATGTTCCGTTAGAATCTCTGGAATGAGACTTGGTTTGTTCGTGGTTGTAATCTCATAGAGTTGCTATCGTCTTCGTCTCCTAGTGAGGCTTCGTAACCTCGGTTGACCATTCCCCCGTTGGGCTCAGCGAACACGTCTTTGACTGAAATGTTGGCAGTTGAAGTGCGATGTCTCGGGACTACTCCGTGATTGTTGTTTAACTGAAATATAACATTGATTAATTTGTAACCGATTTATACCTTGAATCAATATATTATGAAGTGCATGGTGCAGCCCACTTATATTTTTAATAGTTTTTTCTAAGATAAGGTAAAGATGTTACCATTCCTGTAACGCCGTATTCATTGTTAGCACCGAGTGTTTGCATCTGTGATTTCCTTCGCTCAGCCATCACCGAATTTCTTCTGGTCTCCAAGGCTTTCAGTGTCTCCCTTCTCAAAGTCATCTTACGATTAAGAACTGGAGTTCCTAGAAAATACCATATTTATGGTTTTAGTTCAATGTTTCATATTAGTTAGGCGGGTCAAACTCATACTAACAATATAAACACTAAAGTTATCTTCGCTATAAAACTGCTGAAGTCTGAATTATTTTTAATCAATTATTATGGAGAGAATTATATATAGAGATTATATATAGGATTTATATATATATAGGAATTATATATAGGAGAGAATTATATATGGAGAAAATTATAGAAAGAGGGACACTAGTCCCTCCCTGTAATGAATTATCTAATGCTGCAAATCGTGCTTCATCTAGTAAGGCTAAATTTTATTTTACCCGGGCCATCATTGGCATTCATATTGAAGAAACGTTTCTTGAATGCCACATCAAGGGTTCCGATATTCCTCTTCTTTTGCCTGGCCTTCTCCAGGTTGTGTATAGTTTTCCTGCGTCCTACATTTTGTGGGCCAGAACCTGAGTCGTTATCATAATCGTCATCCAACCCATTTAGTTTTTGTAGATCCTTTACTATTGCTATTGCATTCTTATCCAGCAGAGCATCTTGAGATAAGTCATCGGACTGAAACAGAAAAGAATATTAATCTCCATTAAACATTTGTTACTTTTAATTAACTTTTACATTTCGATCACAGAGCACGTACGAACACATTGCTAGTACGCCTTTACTAACATGTGTATCACTTGTGGACAAAACTGTAGTGATACACGAAAATAAGTACTCTGCGTATGAAATATAATTTAAAAAACCATACCTTCTTGGGACAGAACCAGTTCAGTTCTGTTGATGCTAAAATGTGCGATAGGGTTCCAAATCTATGGAACATCATCGCAGTAAACTGGATTACCAGAATCAAGGCGAAGAAGAATACAAAAACTAAACCAATAGGTTCCAACTGCAGATATTCTTTCGATACAAGGACCTAAAACACAAAACGCTATTACTGATGGTCGGAAATAAAAAAAGAACCATCCCCTTTTCGTAAGCGAATAAGAAACAATAATTCTAATATGCATACAACCTTTAACATTCAAACATAATATAAGCAAAATAAAAAAAATAAAGCAAACAAAAAAGCGCTTGTGACAATAATAAAAAAGGAATCATTTAAACCTAATGTAAGTTACCAATTAGCGTCATATGATTATGAAGAAAATAAGTCTTAGTTAACTGAAGAAAAGTTTTGTCGTAAATTTTGGTGAAGATAACTTAGTAACTTAAATATTCTATGAATTTCACTTGCATTTCTTATCTTAGGTCTTAAACATAGGGAGAATGCCAGTGTCTGTTAAACCGATAGAAGAAATTTAATAGAAGAGACTCCACCACCTCGTAAAATAAACTTAGGAATTCGGGGGTGCATTATTATAGGTGTAGTATAGAGTGCCCATTTAACACATTCAATATTAATTGACCACATAACATCATAGGGTGTAGGAACTCCTCAAGGTCGGGTATTAATTTAGGTGTTGTAATTAAGTGACAACCAAGTTAAGTCCTCGGTGTGAAGGTCTGGGACGTCCATGCTGGTGTGCCCTCCCAAGAGAGACCGGTTAGAGGAAGGTCGTTAAGTTGGTGAAGTGACACACTTAATTTGTAATGGCTTATACCTCGCCTGTCTCCTCGACGTACGTAATGTTCGTCTTTACCCCCAAAGGCCAAATCACGTGGAGTTGATCTTTGTTGAGTTGCAATAAAAACACTATCAATATGAATAAAGCATTGAACATAACAAATGCAAAAACTGACTTATTGCGAAGCTCTAACAAATCACTTGCAATTCGAGCCTGTAAAATTACACAAAAGAAAGCATTAATAGTATCGACGTTCAACAGTGACCAAGATTTTGACTCGTTAGGGACCTAGTAGTGAGTAACGAGGTTGTTTTGCAAGAGTCGTGATCGCAGGTCATTATTGAAAGCCAATACTGGTACACAGTATATTCCCACATTACCTCTTGCGAAACCTCGTCATAAGTTATGTTAGTTTTTACTCCGAAAGGCCACTTAATGTGAAGATTGTCTTTATTTAATTGTAGCAAAAACACAATAAGGACAAAAAGGGCATTGATCATAAAGAATGAAAAAACGGAAGAATCTCTCAGTTCTTTCAAATCCCTCGAAATACGTGCCTAAAATTTGGGAACATTAAAACATTAATTACATTTTAAGATATACAAATTTCTATTAAAAGAAACCTGTAAGGAAAAGGGCATTAGATAAGGAATCCACAGTGTGGATCCTAGTAAACTTTAAAAATGCAGCTATAAAAAAGTTCAGGTAAGTATTTTGTTCTTTTAAGCCAATTATATTAGCAATGCGTCTGCCGTTGTATATTACCTGTTCTTCCTTGTTTGCATCGATGGGATATAAATATTTATCGATTAAGTCTTTCCAGAAAGATAATTCCGCTGGGGTTAAAAAGTCAACTTCTCCCTTCTTCAGATCAGGGTCCTCTATCCAGTATGGGTTAATAAGATCATCTCTCTTTTCCTGCGACAAGATACAAGCAAATGAATGTGCCCAATAAATTTATGGTATTTAGCACAAGAGATTTGAATGAAATATTTAAGGGCCTTTTGCACTACTTCCTGATAAATGCCGGATAGGCTATCCACAACTTATTTGCATGATACTTCATTCACCAGATGATATGTTGCAGATAGCTCTGGAAGTAGTGAAAGAGGCTCATAATGTTTCATTTCGTGGCTCACTCTAGGTGATGTAGATAGCGTATCAGTCTCAGATTCAGATCCATGATCATCCTCTTCACCCTCAGCTACGGTATTCAGAGCATCTCCGTTGGTACTTCCTCTTAATCCCAATGATAATTTTCTACCTCGTGCATGTGGATCAACAATCCTAAAAAGAATATTGAATTTTATCAATTATATTAATAATATTTTTATGACATATACAGCGTAAATACTACATGGTTTTGCTTCTTTAAGGGGATGATACTACCTATGAAAACAAACAAGTTCTTTTATTGGACCAATTTAATAAAATAAAATTATTCGAAAAAACATTACATACATTTTGGTTCATTAAATATCGTCAATTTGTATGGAACACCTGATTTTTTTAAGGAGGAAAGTTGTCCCCTTACAATAAGTTGTTCCATTACACGGGTACAATCATCCCCTTAAGAAAGCAAAACCATGTAATATTCACGCTCTACAAAATTAAAATATTACATACTTTTCCATGTTATCAATTTTCTTCTCCAACTTATTCAATGTTGTCGCGATGTGTAAAAGTTGTACTTTTTCTTCATTTCCTTTAGGATGCGTGCATAATAAACACTTGAATAAACCAGCAAAAGAAAACTCGATTGATCCTTCTTCTTCATTACTATTTACTCCTTGTAGGAAGCCTAATAAAGAACTTTGCTTTGCTTTTTTCTTTGCCTCTTCTGCTTCCTTTTTCTCTTGTTCAATTTCCTGCAAAAAGAATAGTTCTAGTATATTTTTCATATGTTTTAGCTAGTAACGTTTCGTGTGGAACACATAAAACTGTCTTACCTTTTTAGTTTTCTTAGTTTGCACTTCTCTCGTACCCCAAGATACGACGTTCAAGTTGATGATAGAATACAAAATCAACAGTAAGTACATAGATGGAATCGACAGCAGATAAATAATACCCGGTACTATACACCAAAACTCTTGCGGGTGGAGACATGCTGCTATAAAGAAGGAGCCTGATAGCGATATCAAGAATATAGCAGACGGTGAACCTATACCGTCCTCACCCAACTGGAGAGCAGTACCGACGATTACAGCCATCATTATCATAGCATATGCCGTAGATAATATTTGTGCCACCAATAACTGAAAACATAAGAAATAAGAAAAAATGTTTTCTACACAATGAATTGTATACATACAGTTAAAATGTAGACAAACATTACCTGATATTCTGATTTCATCGTAAAACAAACGAACATAAATAGCGCGATAGGATATAAGTTGTATTCGAAAGAGGTCCAATTGTCAATTCTGAAGGCAGCCACGAAAGCACCCACCAACATAAGGAATATAGTGCCAGGTCCCAAGATAGTACCTCCCATCAACATCATCTGAAAAACAAAAGTATGTTGGACTACAGACGGTACAACAAGTAAATGTTTGACTGTAAATAATTATTTACCTGATAAGCGATGTAAGGCGAGGAGATATTATCGTTAATTTTGATGGTGTGTTTGTAATCAGCGAGCAAGTCCATAATGTTAGCGATAGTCGAGGGCACCCAACGGCGACGTTGATTGTAGAACTCGTTGAAGCCTTCGGGGCAGTGGGTGTAAGCATCAGATGCAGCTGAATATTCTACTCGATAACCACGCTGTAGCAGCAAAGTACAAAGCCATCTATCTTCGCCTGCAATGATATCATAAATCATGTCATATTGCGTCCTTATTACAGTGTTTTTGAGCGGCTTTTTGCGCATATAATTAAAAGTTACGTTATATTTGCATACTCGAGCATGCAACTCATTTGTGTTAAAACGTCGGAACTTACACAAGACATCAATTAAAATGGTAATGGGCAAGGAAAAGTTCGTTTATTGCTGTACAACAGTATAATATTAAGGTTTTCAGAAAACAACTCTTCAAATAATTTGCCATGTCATTATTATTGACCTGCCGAGTTTTAAAAATTAAAAACCTTATAAAACATTTAAAAATATTACAAACCTTGATCGTACTGTACATAATGCCTAGCCTCATCTGATCGCAGAGTATATTTTTTCATTACGTTGTCATCCATCAATGCCTTTCCTCTGAAGAGAGAGAAGCATCCAGGACTACAAAGTACGCAGCCAATCATGTGTTCGGTAGCCTTTTGCAGCCAATGACCAATAGCGTATTCGAACATCTGATACCACACCATAGGACCTAAAATGCAGTCAATATAGTTGTTATCCTTAGTATTATTTCTAAGGAATATTTTGCATAAAAAAGTTGCATAGTTCATAACTTTACCTGACCCAACGGGGTGGATACGTCCACAAGCGGCACCCAAGTTCTTGTTCTTCTTCATCAAGTCAATAAGCAGTCTAACAGCGTGCGGTTGGAAATCAATATCTCCGTCGAGAGTTAGTAGGAACGTGTTTTCAGCCATCACTTCTTTACGGTCCACAGAAATCGGCAACTCCATGAGACGGTGTCCCAGAAGATAGTACATGTACATCACCTAGAATAATAGTACCAACGGAGTAAATATCCTGTAACGCCATTTTCTGAATAACTGTAAGAATAATTAGGGTTTTAAATACTAAATTGCTATGTAAGGGCATAAAACTTTGACATTAATACCTGAGACCATCGTTTTCTATGACGAATCTTTGCCTTATCCTTCAAGTGACAGATCATTTTAGTTTTTCCTGGCAGCACCCATGTTAATCTTCCGCCGTATGGTGCTGGGAATTTCTTCGGTGGCCTCACACGGATGATAGTCTGATGAACCTCAGAAGCGGCCTCGTCGATAGTATCCACAAGAAGTTTCACGAAACGGTTCACCTGAGAATCGTCGTCGCTGTGGTCGGATATTTCGAAAGCATCGTCTAAGAAAATGTGCGCTGGAGGATAAAATAACAGAATGAAAATTTACCGAATGTATTTTAAAATCATTAATTACATAATATTCCACATTGACGCGTTTCGTCTTCCGCAAGTTTAATATACGAGGAAATATTCCAATGCAGACAAGATATCAAATTTTGCAAATATGCTCATTTATATTGGACACTGAAAGAAAGGGCTACTTTCTAACGTTTCGCTACGCATATTTTAATACAAATATGCTTACTTTCGAATTCGTAGTAATCAGGGTCAACAACCCGTAAATACTTTTGAGCCACTCGCCGTGCGCACTGATCTTCGTCCAGGCGTAAAATAGATTTCAAGAACTCCATCATCTCGTCTTTAGTCTCGTGCCACATAGTAGCGCAAGCGTATATTCTGGTGATCTGATCAGAAGACTTTATAGCTTTGGGGGAAGTACCGGTGTTGTCAGTATGAACAGATATCGTTTCGTAATACTCATCACCCTTTTCTTTTTCTATTTCGGCAAGATCCTGGAATTTGATATGTAAGTGTTTAGTTTTACTGGTAAGTACTAATTAAAAAAAAATAAAACAACAAAGGTTGCGTTTCTAAATTATTATTTTTATATTATTAATATTCGAAAGCTTTATTTAATAGAATCAAGTCTTGTGGTTTGGTTACATTACCTCAGTTTTTACGTCTTTTTGGTCGTCTCTCTTGCGGTTCAATGCCATGCTTTGGTCAATCAGAAGTCCGTTGTACATGGGCAAAATGAATAATTTTTCAGTTGAAGCCAAACGTTCAGCCTTGGGAATCCATATGTGGATGGTAATCCACGTCTGCGAAAGTAGCCAGAGCAACCAGATCCATGCCATTTGACGCGTTATAAAGTCGCTTAATGTGAACACTGAAAAAAGTTACATCTATTAATTTGACGGTTGTGGTAAATAAACTATTTGTAAATTGTTCTGTTTTAAATTAACTATAAAAATGAACAATTTCGGGATTGAGATATCCTAATAAATTTAACGTCAATAAATTACATAAATAGATACTCTACCTGAAGGGCTTTCGAAGAATAGGTAATCCGGAATGGTTCCGTGGAATATACAAGTGTCGCCATTTCTTAATCCGCACGCAGCTATCAAAAAGTTAACTACCAGCGGTATTACTAAATTAATAGGGAAAGCGTAACTGAAGCCTTGAATGAGAATTTTGCAAGCAAACTTTCCGAATATGTAACATAAGTAAGCTGCAAAAACTTGGATTAGTAAGACGTAAGTTGCCGATTTGTATACCGATGCTACTTCAACAGAGTCCCCGGTTAAAGTTGCGTTAGCAAGGTCAGGAATGAGAGTTCCACCGAGTTGAATTTGGACCTGAAAATTGATAAAAATAATTTTATTAGGAACATTTTAAATTCAAGTGTTGCAACGGAATTTAAGCTATGACTAAGTGAAAAGGTACAAAAAATAATGAGTTCTAACTTACTTCCTCCACGACGATGTTATGAGGTCCGAATCCAGGTTTAAACAGTTGGAAAAACATAGCTGGGTCATCACCTTCCACCCAAATACTAAACAAAATACAGACTAGAAATAAGATGATTTTCCACACTGACATAACTCTATAGATGTTGTAACGGCAAACATTTAGTTCATCTTTGAGCCGACCCAAGGATTTGATTAAACCTGGAAAAAGACAATACAAATATTATTTAAACGTTCTCACGAAATAAATTGTTTAGTGTATAAATAAGCACAAGGAACATTATGCAAATGCAAAAAATATTTCCTTCATAACTTAATATCGAAAGTTTCTGTAAATTTTGAAAAAGGTATCTGAATAAAAACAAAAACGGAACTGACCTATAGGACTCTGACGATTCACATAATTTTCCCACCATCCTATGGAGATACATAGAGAGGCAATGGGTATAAGCCATAAAACGGGCTTGTTCTCCGAAAGTGGCCAGACTATAAATCCGGTGACTTGAGCCACAATGGCAGCCATGTCCACGATAACTTTGATAAACCTTTTCGAGTCTCGAGAGTTTCGCGACAGGAGACCTAATATAGCCGGCACAATGCAGAGGCAGTTCGTTATCATCGCACCTTTGACCACGTCCAGTTCGGGAAGGACTTTGAAGAATAACAGTGCAAGTCCTATAGTGTGTAATGATTCTGATATAAAAACCTGTAAGAAATATAAATAACAACACTGAGCATATAAATAAAACCGTTTACAAAAATGCCAACATAAAAAAAGTCAAAAACGGCGGACTTGATGCTGGAAGCAGTTTTTCTTACTTAAGCGCTTGTTTGGTTTTCATTAAAAATATATATTCAGATAAAAACTTACCACTACAAATTGAACCATAGACGGTCTTTTGGACGATTTGAAAAAGCATATTCGCACGGATCGGATCAAAGTTCCAATTTCGGGGATAGCAAATGCGGCTAAAAGAACCCACATCCATGCCACCCGCTCTTCATCTGGCAGTGTTACTACAAATTGTTTATCTCTACCTGAAAGAACCAACAAATTTTTTATTAATTCTTAGTTACTTCACTTGCTTTATAATAACTTTATACTGCCAATGCGCGTGAGCAAAAAAACTTACCTAAATTCCTATTACAATATGCTAGCCTTTTGTCTTTTTTGAGCTGTGACGTCATAAACAGTACCGCACCCTTGGCTATGACTCCAGATGCTAGTACTACTATGAAGGTAACTGCGTACGCCAGTACTTTAAATAATCTAACCGTTAATTCTAAACATTTCTGAGTTTCCATAGACCCACTGTCCTGCTTCGGTGGGAATTCTCTGAACACGTCCCATCCTTTTGTCTCTTCTCGTACTGTTCTTTGACTGAAAAATAGAAAAAAAAACGTTATTGTAGATCTTATAGCATTGTAACATAACTTTTATAACACTGTTTTGGAAATACTGATGCATATGTTATGAAAATGCCTTTCAGTGCTCGCTTTCTACGAAAGTTTAATTTGGCGACTTCCAATGGACAATATTAAGGCCCCTATTTAATATTTAAGATATTTAATATTTATTTATAACGTATATAAACTTAACTACGGCCAACCACAGTTAAGTTTGAACAGCTCAAAAATGAAATACGCAATAGTTCTTATATAAAATATGACAAAATAATACATTAAATTGGTTCATACACGAGTCGCGCTAATTGCCGTCATTGTGAAGCCAAGAAAAACAACTTTCACACGCGACTGACGAGAAATCTTTAGCATTTACCACACACGGTAATGATTTCTTCCTATTCCTGTGTCCTCTAGTGTTGTTATTATTCTTGTCGGTCGATATATGTATGTTGTTTTGTATAATAAACTTTCATCCAAACCAGTTTGGGCCTCAAAAATTCTTACTTCGGTCAATAAAGTAGAGCAGTAACATTATAAACACGTATATATTCAAGAGAACCAAGAGTTTTCAAAAAAACTAACAATGCTCCTTCCTCAATGTGCTAATGTGTAACAAGTGGTTTTGTATGAAATTAAGTTCGCAATTGTCTTCATAACGGTTTCGTCATAACATTCTTGCTTCATTGATATTGTGACAGAGTTTTACGTAAGGCGAGCACGGTCCACTCGCTGATCTAATACGAATATAACGAATGTAGGCAACCTATCCATCACCTATCAAGAGAATTTCAACCTATTGATATATCATATTTTTTTATTTTAGTTTTTTTACGATATTTTTAACTTTAGTAATCTGTAGAAGCTCTACAATATTTTAAAGAAACATAACAAGTTTCGTACAGAAAAAAACGAACATTAGTGTTTGTTGTGAATTGTTTACTTAGGTAAACATTTGTTCTGAATAAAATATAATAACATAGCAGAATAAACTGTAAGTTTCTGTTACCACTAATTCCCACAGTATAGCATAAAGAAGTAGATTATTATCGCTACAAGTTGAGGATACACGTATTAAAATAATTTTATATTACAATTAAAATATGTGTTGGTTATTCTATTATTATTTATAAAAATTTTGTATTACATACACGAGATTTCGTAGATAAAAACACGAAGGTATTTTATGTCTTAAAAATGAGGTAGTAACATGTACGTTATTAATGGAGAAGGTTTTTTCAATTTAGTTTTGCCAAGAAATTGTCTTCACTCTTAGGTTTGTAATTAATTTTCATCATAAGTATCCTACCCTCTATTGTAAATGTAGGTACAAAAGATTAAAGACCACAAGAGCTAGTAAAATTTCACTTCATGGGAACACTCATTCAAACATACCTGAATTAAAGCTGTTTAATATCAAAAATCTCTATAATTTTACTGACCTGTTAAAAGCATTGATGATAATAATGTCGACGCACTAGCTTTCTATATTATATTTATTAGAAAGCGGTATGAAATTATGAATTAAAGGTCACAACACATGAGTGGCCCATAAGTGACGGTCATCATTGACTAGGTCATCATAATTTACGATTATTTGATCATATTGTAAAAAGTTTCTAAATAATATTATGACAGTCATAACAAAATCGTACATATGTTTTATTTTACTATTTTAAACCGCCTTAAGTTCTTTTTTTTATAAATTACACCTATTCGATAACTGATTTAGCAATTGTCAATTTAAAGTCGCAAAGCACGAAATATCAACATTTAAGTTTATTAAGAATTTAGCCAACTTAAATGAAACTGTTGTCAACTTTACAAAATTCAAAAGACGCAAAACGTACCTGTATATACTGCAGTAATTACTATAAATTGAATTATTATAATGATTATTGGGCACATAAATAGTCTCTTCTGAATTTCGTTTCGCGTAGTACACTTTACAGTCTTCGTCACTCATTTTGAAATTTTACACTTTTTCTCACATAGTAATAGCAGAAGCGACACTCGAAAGAAAGTCCACCTTGGCCGAATATTGTCCAATAACTAATTGTCAATAGAATCAAGGACAGCAAACGGTCTACAGCCGACGCTGAAGGCGAAGCGCGTACACGCCCATTGTTTGATGTGACTTATGGACAAATCTTGCATATTAATATAGCAAACACTTCGATCCAAACAGCTTTTACATCTCTTACAGTGAAAGATCGGAAACATAAATGGTTTTACCTTTTGGATCTAAGCGTAACTAGATTAATAGAATAAATATAGATAGGAATCAAAATAAAACGAGCCTATTAGTGAATTGAATTCTAAACCCTTGGCTCAAAAACGGAACGATAGAGCAGGCTGAATAGATGTAAAAGCTGAAAAACTATTTTACTCAAACGCACAATTTGTAACACTGATTTCGAAAACGTGAGAAAAATAATAAAAATACACAAACGACACAAAATATAATGTTGTCCGACAGATGATAGAAACAGTCTGGTGTGCTTTCTTCGTTCTGCCGCACTGGCCACGTGAAATTATATCGCCACTTTGTTAATTATCAATACAGCGTTAGGGTTGTGTTAACATTTGGCATATTCTTTTTTCTTTAAATCTTTAAATTTTCAAAAAGTTTAAATCTCATTATTCTGATAAGAAAAAAAAAATGCGAATTATTCTGCAACTGTTTGACTCGACGCAATCCGAAACCACTTTTAAACTTTTTTTGTGTGTTTCAAATTAAACGTTGAGCGTCTATTGCCTGGTGGAGCTTTGGTTTGCATACGAAAATATATGTAACTGATTGTATTGTTTTTGGTTATTGGTTCATAGTGGAAATTCATGTTCAACCTTAATGAAACACACTTTTTCATGCACTATTTCCACTATTTTCACATCGATTTTACAAATTTATAACAAATACACGTCCGGTCTCGCCAAAGTCATCATCAACACCTGATGATGTTTTTGTCGTGAATATAGTGGATATAGTGCATGAAAAAGTGTATTTCATTAAGGTTGCATACGATATGATGCAGGTTCATTTCCGGTGGAGGCGTTTTGCGACAAGACTTTTTCAGATCTTACGTACATAATACGGATGCTTATGATGATGATGTGTATAAAAACAAACTTAAGGTAACACTCTGGATAGTTCTAGACTTATTGAGCTATTGTTTAATAACTCTGGATTTAGCTTTATTGCGAGAATGTAGTATGAATGAGCTTGGGAAACCATACAGATCTTTAGAGTCTGATTTTACAATAAACAAATTGTTGTATTTTTATAATAGCGACTAGTGTTTGAGATACTATGATAATACGAATATTAACATAGTTGACAACCCTAATGTACCGCGTACCTCAGTTCACCTCACATGGAACCGCTATAGAAACGAAAGTAGACGATCAGAACCAGCCTTATAAATAACAAATATGGGACTTGCTTAAGTCAAGTTGTCATAGAAAGTTGACGCTAGACGAACAGTCGAAAATATCGTATTTTAGGGCTAAATCCAACTACTTTATTGATACAGTTAGTAACCGACTTCCTAGACCGAGAAACTCGGCTGCTTATAATATATTTTTTAATTTTTTAGGTAAAAAACTTGAATTTACCGTTTTTTTTTTAATTATAACACTTATTTATTTGTAAAATTAGAATTTTCGTAAGCTGCTAAAAGTAACAGCTTACGAAAGAAGTATAAAGATACTTCTTTCTAGATAAGAGAGGGCCACTGACCCCTTTCCAAGGTTTTTGCTTAATTATAATAACTTTGACTGTTTTGAATCAGAATCAGAATTGAGTTAAGGTTAACACCCAAAACTAAATCGCGTTCTGTAACTACTTTCTGTAACTTGGCTTTCTTCATTGTTCTCTATATAGGTGTAGACAGTCTCTTCTAAACTTGATATTAAATAAAAGACTAAAAGAAAACAGACGCCATACTTAATTCTGTAGAAGCATTCTATGTAGGCTTTGTAAAATTTTAGCTACATTTTCATTAAAGGTTTATGAATAAGACTATGCAAATTTCCATTACTTTAATTTTAAACTGTTGGCATCACGTAGCTCTGACCTACATAAAAGCTACAAAAGAAAAAAAACTATTAGTCTTTTTATTAACAGCCGTGCCATTGCAATAAGACGTAGAAACGGTCTTGACCTTCCTAAAATCACGATTTTACTGGCATTTCGCACAGACGTCCGTGAACGAACGAACAAAGGACAGATTCTCGCTATAATCAAAATAAATATGCATTTAATCTTAGAAAAAATGTAGCTAATTATAAGAAATAACGCTTCACTTTGACCTAAAGCAGTGGTTCTCAACCTTTTAGTCTTGACAAAATTTTTATTAAGACGCAGACCACCTAGTTGGTTTACTAAACATTACGCGCTCGGGTAATGTTGTGTTCACTTTGCCACTTATTTATTGGCCTATTTTATATACCTCGCAGACCACTTGAGATGCTTCCAATGACCACGAGGACCACCGGATAAGCACTGTTCTAAGGAATTACAAGGATATCGTACTATTTCGTTGACATTTTCATAAGGGTGAGGATACCAAACGGTGAGTATCAGACACTAATGTCTTGAAATCATCAAAACACTAGGGATTAGTTAGGATTCGGTTGAAGCAACTTGACTCATAAACAACCCTGAAAAAAGAACATGGCAATAAAACTGCTCAAGTAACACTTTACGAGATCGTGGAGTCAGCAGATCTCCATAACGGTAATGATAGGGTTTACGTGCTGCGTTCTGGTTTAATCTAAGGGACTATTCATAAAGTACACACCCCAATGTCACACTTATTCGACTCGCTCCCTTCACCCCCCTTTAAGTGTGACGTACTTTATGTTTGGTCCCTAAACCCGTGGTTAAATAATGTTGTCGGTATCATTATAAAGTACTAATGTTTTGGGTTTTTTTATTTAAGACGATTTGAAAGGTATTGTTTTGGAATCAATTAAAAATTCTAAATAGATTCGTTTAGTATGCAAAACACCACCCCGGGCGGTGGACAGCGGGCACGACATTCCGGCCGACGACCACTAGCCACCTGATCGGAACTTTATATTTTATTTAAGTACTGATTTATTGATTCTCTAGTCATGTTTTTTTATACATTAAACGTTGGTCATCCTATATAATTATAAATATATATTATATAAGTTCTGATTTATTGATTTTCTAGTCGTCTTCTTTTTTTTATTTTATAGCTATAATATGAAGCGTTGATCATCCTAAATAATTATAAATATATTTTATTTAAGTACTGATTTATTAATTCTCTTATCATCTTTTTTTTAATTTAAAGCTATAATGTGAAGCGTTATAGGTGAGTAGGTATATAGTTTTTTTAAACATGTGTATAAATCTACAGATGTTTAAAAAATTTTCCTCGAAATATAAATTACAGGTTATGTTAATATAAGATAAATTTTTGCGGAATTTTCGTATTAAATTTCATTTTACTGGTCGTAATTTCTTCGTTCATATGTAACGTTAGATAAGTAGCGCTATCTTTTAACATTCGTCTCACGTTTGACCTTATGGTACGCAACCATTTAAGCTCAAAAAACTATGAACTCAACGATATAGGACCTTAAGGCTGAAACAATAAGGATCAAAAAGGATTGCAGGTTAAGTATATTGAATTCTATTTCACACTTTGCATGCTACGAAAGTTGACACGAAAATACGAGACGAAGTTGTGATTTTCTATATTTTATGTTTGTTTAAGATATATCCATTGCCTTAGGTGCAATGGACATTGCTATTTCTGCAAATAATTATATTTCTTATATATTTATATATGAAATTATCGAGCCTTCTTCTATGAGTGAATTAATACACATTTACATGTCTATGCCAAAAACGCTTTTTCGGTTTCTTTAGGCCAAATTTCCCGAACGTTATAGCGGTAAATATAAATTTGCGGGATCCGCGTTTCGTAGGTGCGAGATCCTGCAGCCTGTGGTGTACCGTGTAACAAAACTAGCAGCTCTGTCACAGTGAACTTTAGGTATAAAACTAAATACTCTCATATAGTAAAATATTATCTCTTTATGTTACACCCTGTATCATACAAAGGGCTATAAATCGATACAAAAAATTTTAATTTTAACGCGATCCAAAAAAAATATGTTAAACATCTAAAACTTTCGCAACATACTTTTTGCTAAAGAATGAGTTGGCATATGACTATCAGAATTGGTATGTAGTTATTCATATCCATTATGTAATTGATTACATACAGTGTCCATCAAAGTGATGGATATCTTCATTATTGTCTAATCGTTCCAGCTATTTCTTTTCGTGTAAATTTAACTGTTTAGGAAATTGCTCTCTCCGACTTTTTACAAGAAAGGAACATTAATTTCTTTCTTGTAAAAAGTATTCAATATAAGTAGGTACATTGGTACTTAGGTAAAAAATGAAATAGTAAGTATTTTAAGAATAATATACGCCTGTTTTAAAAGGTGGTTCTTTATTCTCCATTTTAATGATTTCAAATCTATAAGTTCAACTTTAAATAAACATGGCTGACAAATTTGTCTTGGTGGTGGGGCGCAAAAATGTAGCGCACTCGATTGAAAGTTGTGTCGTCATAGTGGACAGCCTTGGCATTTGAGTGGGTTCCGGCCCGCGCTGACCGGTCGCCGTCGTAGCCAATATCTTTGATATACATTTATCACTTAGGTATATTAAGCCTAGCCCTGACTACTGAGTTTTTAACTCTTACTTTTCGCTAGCCTTTTGGTATTTCTATAAATTCTATCCGTAGCTTTTATTCTTTTGCATGTTGATTGTTCTCACTGTTTTCATATATTTTCTTTGTTGTAGTTTCTAAAAAACTGGCGCTTATTAATGTAGTGAAATGAAAAAAATATCTTTCCTCAAAATAGCTAGTAGGAATTTCGCTATCTTTCTTGCTTAGAAAGGTAAGTCTATAATGTAAAATACTTGTATGGCCGACTTTATTGGCTATTGTAGAGTTTAAGACAGTTTTATGTTGTAACTGCGCAAAAGTATAATATACTTGACACAATTTCGTACAAGATTTTTGCGTACTATAAATTATTCCACTATTTCACCAATGCTGCTTATATGGCTATTTAAATGTTTAAAAACTTGTACATGAACGAACTCCTAATTCAGTTTTAACATGATGAGATATTTTGGTAAGCCTAAAATCTAACCAGTATTGGTTTAATTTGAATTTTGCTCAAACCTCATATAATATTTACGCTTTGTATGAGTAATCAAAGCAGTAAGGTTTTCAAAATATATCAGTAAAATTCTTAGAACTCCAGTGTCATTTCATATCATTTCATTAAAATAAAACAGTGTATCTATGAGGACAATTATCAGACATAACAAAATTATCTGTAAAATTTCGTAAAAAGGAATCAAAGCCTTAATAGAGCTAAAGTTAGACTTTGTAGTTAACATAATATATAATATGAAAACGATAATTAAATTAATCATCTCAATTAACTATACTGCCATAACTACATATAGTGTCTTTATTTTAAGAATCAGTAACACTGAGTCTTAGTTAAATAACGTAAGTCAAACAACATTTCTTACTTGTTCTCACAGTAAGTTTATTGTACATTTTATTAGTCATGCCAGTGGATAGTGTCGGTCTAAAAATATCCTTTAATAAAACAAAACATTAAATCCAAGCTAGGCACGTCGCGGGGCCATAAACTCTGTCAGAAGAACCAGTTGTGTTGCCTCTTTAACCTTTTCACAGAACAGATGACCGGACTAGTTATATGCGCTTTAAATTGTAGCAGATTTTTTATTCTTAGTATAATTATATATCTGCATTGAGTTTATAAAAGCAGAAACGTAGATAAAAAAGATTCTCTTTTAAGTCGTAATAGGGTGTAGGCGATCATTGAATAGACTTTTTCGCTAAAGCGTTATTTTAATGTGTATGACACCAGCACAAATGATGGCATTTTCCATACATTTTCATTATCTATCGAGCAAATATTAAAAGGTAGGTATGGAAAATGCAGCCTACTCAATTGCCTATAAACACAATATACATCTATCAATCTCAACCAGCCGCATTCTCTAAAAGCAACCTTGTTGCATATAAAACCGACGCTGAATTTAACTTAAACAGGGGATTAAAACCTCCCAGACAGGAGCAGCGTTTTGGGAGGAGACGTTGGACAACCGCCCGGGGTGCTGGGTAATATGGGGGCCGCCATATTATAAAGTGACGCCCGGCCGATTTTCACATCAGTATTAAACATACAAATGAGAGTTAGTGGGTGCCGCTGGAGTCTCGCCAGCTTTTGGGTTATTGGAGTGCTCGTGGTCGGTTGGTGTGAACTTTGACTCAATTTTTTACGATAAAAACATGCTTTTAAGCATCTTGGGATGAGGGTCCTTTCCGCAAGTATGTAAGTCTCTGCTACGTCTGAAAATTATAGTAGACGCAGCCCCTGCCCACTATAAGCTCGGCAATACTCGCCCTAAACGGTTCGCGGGATGACGTGAGCCTGCCTACACCACAACGACTGTGACCCACCTGCCGCCATATGTGTCGTTGGCGAGCGGCAGCAGCTCGTCGTCAGAGTTGTCGCTCTCCTCCCGCCGGGACTTCCCCCCGGTCGCCATCTTGAGCCCGGAACCTGCAACATGCCATAAATTATTATCAATTAAGAATATCTTACTGTACTCCTACGAGTCGACTATTCAACATACTGCCAAACTCACAAGCTTGTCTGTCAGTGACAAAATTAAATTTTCAAATATGGACACAAAAAGTTTATAGGTAAAAACTTCGATCAGATACTATAAAGATTTACAGTCACCGTCTTAAAAGTAACACCGGCAAAACCGCGGTTAAGCGCTATTTTGTTCCTAGTCGCTTTGAGACCGCAAACTTTTGTACGATTGTGAGCTTTAAGTCATTAAGCTAAGTTTAATTTTCAATACACTTGATTTTATGTAAGTTGTTTTATGTCAGATAATCTTGGTGCCATAATTTTATTTAATTTTGAAGGGATCTGTGCATCTTATTAATCTTCGATCGAAGGGTAAAAATAATTATTTACATAGTTCCTTCACAAGAACGCGTTTTTTAATTTTTAATGTGGAAACCTATATGTGCAAATCAGTGTTTTGTTTTCAGAATATTTTTAATGTAATAAGAAACTGCAGCGTTGCACTAATTTAGTATAACCTATTTATCTATTCTCAATGTGCAACATTACATTATAACTACCGGTAGCGCGTTGATGTCTTTTGTAGTGCGAACAAATACTTGGTCTAATTGCTACCGATACAAGGATCGATTTTAGCTAATTTTCTGTTGCTATTTATTGACATTTTGGAATGTTTTTTTATATCTTTAACCGATTTCCAAAAAAGGAGGAAGTTTCGCAATTCGACCGTATATATGTTCTATAATTAAATTTGTCAAGGTCATGTGCCTAGTTAAGTCGCACAGATAGTACATTGATTTTTTATTTAATACAAAACAGATGACGCACGCAAATTTGTTTATATTGCAGAGATCGTATATTGTATCGGGATTAAAAGTATCCTTTCCTGAGTCTCATAGTACCGGCATAACTTTTATTGAAGTATGTTTACCGATTTGAACTTAAAAATTTGACACTTATGATTTATAATACACTAATTGGTGTCCGCAACTTCGTTGCGCAAAAATTTGTATATCACGCGGGCACCGTACGTATTTCCGGGACAAAAAGTATCCTATATGTTGCCCAGAACTATTAAACAAAAAAAGATCTATTCGAATCCGTCCAGTAGTTTCTGAGATGAGCGGGTACAACAGACAACTTTTTTTGTCGATAGATGTGTTCTATTACTGTTCCATAGCACATCGACATTGATCATTTTGTAAAAATATTAAATGTACAGACATTCCAATTTTACTGTTTATTATATGTATAGATGACATTGAACATAATCTTCTTGAATCACACGACATAATAATTACGAATATGTTTACGAAAAATTAATGGAATGGTTTTCATTCTCGTCTAACTTGTTGATTCGTACAAAACCGGTCAGCGCAGGAAGAATGACAAAATATTCTGCCACTAAATATATTAGTCATATTCTAAAGTATGCGAAGTATTATCAATAGTAATATTTTTCTTTATACATATAGGTATTTGTGACAAATGATTTTTGACGCTCGTTTTTATCAATATCTATTATTAATGACAAAATTGAATTATACAAAACGATAAATTATTATTCAACTGCATGTTTTGTCCATTTTAGCGCTTATGATGTAAAAAGTTGATAAGTTTGATGTTACAAAAAATATTATCTCTGTAATGTTATTACTTTTTGTAGATGTTGCTAAGTGTGATATCCAAATTATTGTGGCTCTCAAATTTTTTGTTAATGCGTGAACTGGAAATGACCTTCTTGCGTCCAGAGACTCCAAAGTTATCAAAATACATCTAGCTACTCAGGCGCCGCCCCATAAGGACGGGAACTTTTAGTACCTATTTAAATCGCTTAGATTCCATTCTACGCACTCAACAACTACTTTTTTGTGGGTCTTTTTTATTTTTTACTTGGCTACTGACCTTTAAATGACCGCATACAACAAGCCCATGATCCATCCCGATGTCATAAATCAATAACATTTTAAGCTCACATAAAACGCCCTCATTCCCGCTTAACTGTACTGCAGTTAATATTGCAGTAATGAATCACGTAGGTACACTAGCGAACAGAACAGGTATTCCACATTTCTACCTTATTACTATTGGGATAAGGTCCGAAAGAGATACAGCGGATTTCTCGACTGTACACCACCGCATACCAAGCCCCGACCTTGCCGGCCGTTCATCTCGCATTTTCCCTCTAAATCTTAATACTAACGGAAAATGAAAGTTAGCTTCTATCAAACACTTTCATACTCGACTATGCGCTGTTAAACTTTAATTTGAGAATGTATTATGATGTATATTTTACGTCATAATTTATGTTAATGCAAATACTTTTACTAAACAAGGTGAATGTGTGAACTCCAAAGAAGAAGTGCTTCAATACTGGGATTTAGAATTGTTTGTGAATAATTGAGAAACAGAAGAAAATAATTGCATAGGCCCGCCCTATCAAGACGCATTGTCGGTTATTTGTAGTAGTCAAACCACTGTAATAGATGTATTTCTTGTATGCCATTGAATTCAATAAAATAACTACACGCTTCTTCTGAAGCCTTAATGTAGATTGTAGAATGTAGGTACCTCCAACTCACTAGTTACTTCGCTAAATAAAGAAGTCTACGAATATTTTAGAATGAACTTTCTTTTATTTGCAATATCAGATAAAATTTTAATATAATCGCGAGTACCTAAAATACAGTAAAAAAAATAATTTTCTTTCCATATCCAATTCCTTTGTTTACATAGTACATTGTAAATGGCAATATGCAGTCGTACAAATAGTTTGGAGGCGGCGCGGGCGCAGGCTGTTGGCCGCAAGGTCAGCGACTTCCGCGCTGACCGCAACTCATTGTGTGCGTGCGCGCTAACTGCTAGATCAGGCCTTTAGGACTTTCTGAATGCTATGTTCAATAAGGACTTAACTTTCTAAGTGCGTTTTGCGTCTAAAGATTTCCCTAAAGAAGAATTATGAACTGAACTTAATGTTTATTCTACAGAGGGTTTTTTCTAAACGTTATTTTACATTTAAAAATATGTTTATTTTAATAATTTGTTGTCTACGAGTAAGTACATTCTGAATTCAGAATTCTCCATGTTATATTTCATGTAAAAGGCCAAATTTCAAACATTGATATAACCAACAAAAGCTTAACACTTATATGTTATGAAACTTTTTTTATTTCATGTATTAATTTTTTATCTATAGTTATTATAGTGATTGTCAATATTGAATTATCCAAAACGACAGACTAAAGTCCCTGTTGGTCAGGCTTCGATTATTGAAACTAAGCGCTTATTATATATAAAGTTAATAACATTTAAGTTAACAAAAAACATTGTCTCTTGTTATTACTTTTTGTCCATGTCGAAGTGTGATTCCAAAGCTCTTAATATAGTTATTTCAAATTCTTTGTCAGTGATTGAACTGTTCCTTCCTACGTCCTTTCCAAAGACTCAAAGTACTCAAATTTTCATCAAATAAATTTAGCTACTCCTCAAGAGCGCAGACGTTTAGGTCCGGTTTCACCACCTCCTGATAATTGCCGTGTAAGCTATACACAACTTATCAGATGAAAAATTGAGAATCAGTGAAATAAGTTGTTTGTTTTGGTGCTACAGAAACCTTGATAGGCAAGTCCGACTCGTACTTGGCTGTTTTTAATATACCTTATATTATTTTTATAAGAAGTAAATTCCAAATGAGAATTACAGAAACAGAACTCCTATAATGTCAAAATTGGTACGTACACGTAACATACAGTTTATATACCTAAGCTGAATGTGTACGATTATGTTTGTTATCCCTAGTAATTAATGTTCTTGAAACAAACAAAATATCAAAATATAAATTAAAACATTTCCAGTCTTTTTGAGACTTTACATCTTCTGATTATAACTAACCGATGACTTAATTATCATATATAAAAAAAGCCCAGCAAATTATAAAACGAGTCTTATTTTTTACTAACAGGTTTAGATGATTTAAAGGCTGGATGGAGGTTCAAATGTAGCAAGTCATATACTTTCAATTTAACATCACAGAATCCTTGGTTTTGACGTAGATCCGTGAATATATCATCGAAATCGTTTAAGGATTAGTCATAATTTATTTCACGCCTATTAACTTTTGATTCGAACTAGGAGGATGTCCTTTAATCCAACCACCTTATAATACCTATGTATGCTTTACCTTTAGTACCTATGTGTGCTTTTTTTTATTTATTTATTTTAGGTCGAACACCAAGATCAATAGCGACCACTTAAGGTTTACAATGTTAAATGAAATCATACGAGTTCATTTCCTTTTTTTTTCCAATTTTATTGAAGCATCTACTATAATATGTAGGAAGATTAACTGTTAAGCGTTTAGTAGTGTACATCGGACAATCAACAAATGTTTAATAGTTACATAACTGTTGCATCTTGCGCATCTTTTCTTCGCTTCCTTGGTGATAAGATGGATGTGACTTACATTAGTGTGTCCTATCCTTAATCTATTAAATACAACTTGATCTCATCTATTACTTGGCTTTGACTTTTGCTTCTTTTAAAAACTGTTTTTCTTTACTGAAACAAGGCACTATTATTATTATTTACCCAATGACTGTTTCATAATTTTTTAATTATTAGCTTAAGACATTTTCTTAGATCATTAATACTACAGGTTAAATAGTAAGATTAATCATATTTGTAGCTAGAGTATTAAAGAAATGTATTTGTTGTTATATTTTAGTAGTTCGTAATACATACAATCGATTCATTAGTGCGTTTTTTATACAATAACTTTTGACGGTTTGTAAAAATCGTAAAAAAAATTATATCGCTAGAAAACACAAAGATTTCGATGCTACATTGCATGTTAGCAGTCATTCCACTGGGCCGTCGTTGCATAAAGCCCGCGATGAGACGCAAAGTGCTGCGTCGAATCGTAGGCTGTTCAAATGCCAGTGAGAGTTGGTGATGCTAATGACAGTCATCGCCATCATCATTAGGAAAGTGGTGAACATGTACTTACATAAGTGTACCTTCACGTTGAGAGAGAGTGCATTTCATTCATTTCATCATCAAAATTTTACCATTATTATACAAATTTAGGTGAATCTTAAGTGGTTTAATACTTTATGAAGGTTTTTAAAACAACATTATTTAATAGTAATCTAACTATAACCAAAGTTATTGAAAATCATTCGCATAATTGATAGGAATGAATTTCACATACATTTTTATGAAACGCCCTATACGATTGGCCTAAGGTTAGGCAATCTAGAAACGAACAAAAACTAAGGTTATAAGATCTATAAATGTATCAAGATAGAGCATTGCCGAGTCACTTTCACTATTGGCGGCCGTCAGCTGGTCTCTCCCCTCTACAGCCTGCGCCTGCGCAACACTGCCTTACATTCTTAGAGTTACAGTACACTATACATACAATACTCTGTTATAACATAATACACGCCACGTAATGAAAAAATTCACACAATATATATCCGGATAGTATTGTGTCATGTTACGGCGTATTCCAAAACTAGCTGAGGTCAAGATAGCTTAAATGCCCTGCTGTAAAACATTTTGAGAACATTTTTCTGTATTTTTAATAGGTAGTAGATTCTTAAACACTTAAGTAGCATTATTGGAAATGTTTATATTTTGAAGGATAGTAAAAATAAATAATTACTGTTTTTGTCAAATGTTTTAATTATGTATATCAGTAATCTGATCTTTTTATTTATACTCATACTTTTGTTGTTAAGGTTTTTGTTTTTTCTCGCTGTACCATGCAATTTGAATTTTTTTTTTACATCTTGTTTTCAACTACAAGAGTTATTTTAGTAAATATTGTTATTGGCAAAAATGTATTGTTAGTTTATTTTACATTAGCTTTTATTGATGTCCGTGACGTCACCCGCTCAAGATCAGCGCTGGTTGCTAATCAGCATATGCTGAGCTGCGTCGGCTTGCGCTTGAAAACATTTAAGATTGTTTTTTTTTTTAATATTTTTATTGTTAAAAAATAATATATGTTTTCTTGAGCAAATACTTCTGTTCTATTCTAAATCTGTATTTTGATGAACATGAAAGTATCAACAACTATTGTGACAAAATATTTATGCTGGAAGCCGTATGACAAAACGAGTGGCGCACAGGCCACCTGTGAAGGTACGCGCTATCTACTTCAGTCAATAAAAACTTAATTAGCTACACATAGCCCCACCGTAGAAGGTCAGTTAGCCGTCTAACGTATACTTAAAAACGTACGAACAGTAATATAACTCTACATAGGTTATTCAAATTATTTATTCCATAAATCCACACATTTATAGAAAAAAATATTTGCCGAAACTATTTGATGAGTAATGCATTGATATATCACACGTGATCCTTGAAGAAATTTAAAATGTCATCTATGAGAAAAGGCCACGTTTCTCTCTCGACTTCTCGAGGCCGGCGGCTTAAATGTTAAATAGAATGACTATTTTAGACAAGCTGGCAACACTTTTGTGGTTAGCAATAAATATGGCTCTAAAAGTAATTTAAACACAGTTCCAACATATTTAGACTTTGCTTTAGGTTACTTAGTTCGTATGTGAAAAATTATCTAATTGCAATTAATATTGAATAATAAAAAAATATTTTCTCAAAACGTTTTCAATTTTACTGTAAAAAATGTACTAAATCCATCTAAAAATAGGTAAGGACATCTGTATTAGTATCCTTATGAATCTCTACAAAATAAGGAAGCTTTTAATATGTAAAGTAAGAAATAGATTAATTATAACTGAATGCAAATTAGTATCTATGACGAACGATGATATAATGTAAACTACATGTTTAATAATAGTGTAGAGAGATCTCAAGAATTTTTGTATGATTCATAAGATAATCCTAGAAACTCTCGGTAATAATAAATTAATTACTAAGTTATGTAATACACGAGCTACTAGAAGTTTAAACTTTTGAACACAGTTTTTTTTTCATTGAATTAAATTATTACGACGCATATCTTTTTAATAAATTATATTATAAACAACATCATCAAACTTGATTGACCGATGAACGCTAATAAAGTTTAATTGGGATCTTCCTTGAAATATTTAATTGTGTTAATATAAGCATGATATTAATCAAGACATATATAATGATATAATATTTCATACACTGCCTGTATTGTATAGAATGCCTGCGTTATAGATATTGCCGGTAATATGTAAACATATATATAATAAAATACTAAGTTGTATTTATCTACATCTATACATGTACAATGTACAGGCACTCCAATTTTACTGTTTTATTATATAATAAAAAAGTAAAATTGGAGTGTCTGTACATTTTATATTTTTACAAAATAATCAATGTGGGGGTGCTAAGGAACGGTAATAGAATACTTATCGACAAAAAAAATGTCGTCTGTTTGTACGCCAATCTCAGGAACTACTGGACGAATTAGAATAAATCTTCTTTTGTTTAATAGCTATTAAGTCTGGGGAATATATAGGAAACTTTTTATCCCGGGAAAATATACGGTTGCCGCTTGATATACAAATTTTTGCGCAACGAAGTTGCGGGCACTAACTAGTACTTTAATAATCAGTAAAAAAAAAATAAATAAAATTAATTATCTAGATGGGCTCTCATATAAAAAACACAATTTTACCTGTGTTTGCTCTAATAAACCTTCGTTCGCGAGTTTTACTCGTACTTAACCGGCTTTATTGTAAAGTTAATGAAAAACAAACCCTACAAGGGTACTCTATCAGTGACGCCACATGTATGACGTCACGTCGTGCAAGTTTTCAAATCTCAATCGTAACATGTAAACAAAAAGTGTCGGTACCTTGGAGGAACCAATTAATGGAACGAGCGAGTTGCACGCGAAGTACGCAACGCACCAGAAATCCGGTGGAGCGGAGAAATATTAGATATGTTACATAATTACACTCTATGATGACCTCCAGATGAAAACGATTTGAATGTTGTTATTGTTTTTAAATGCCGCCCTAAAAAGGTCCCTTCGCAAAATTTTACGAAGTGACCTATTTAACAACAGCTAGGAGCTATTCATTCTGTCATTTTTCTTGTTAATAACTACTAATTTTGGAAAACAGTGATATCACAATTAATTTAAATTGATTTTGAAGTAACTATTTTAGCAAAACTATTCGATTATTAACAAAATGTACCAAAAAAAAATTGTAGAGAGAAATAATGAGAGAGAATTCCTTTGTAGTATTGCTATTACGACCTTTTTATTAGGGTCCAAGATCTCCAAGGATTTAACATTTCGACCGAATATATTTAACTTTTTTTATGACACAGATTTTGAATCACAAGCTACAATTTTTTAATTGGCATGTCGTTTAACATAGACATAATGATAGTCTTCGAAATAAAACACTTAAAAAAGTATTCACTATATTAAAAATTCTAAACAAAATATCTGACACGTCATGGATAAAAAAGCAAAATTATTCTTTTGCGTATGACATGAATCTCAGCACGATTTGCCACCTACACTATTACGTGACATTATAGTTCTACTGTGACATAAAAACGAAAGTTTTAAGATGAAACACGATAAACTGTAACAAATGAATACGTTAGTTGTGTTCGTTTCGCTATTTCTATATCTATTTATAATAAATTGTGTATATCAAAACCATGCTATGACATAGTCACAGAACTGTTTTATATTTTGTCAGACGTCAAATAACGAAACGCATACAACTATTGTGTAACGCTCGCGCCCGTTGAAGTCTTTTATTTGAGTGCAGCGCGGCCGATATCATTAGCGCATAATTACACCTTGTGTAAGCGCCGTTTTAGTTTCAATGTTTTTGTTATTACTCAATACTAATAAACCTTAAAACTGTTTTTTTTTCATTCTGTTGACCAGATGATGAACTGCGTTGCGCCAAAATTCGCTTATTGCGCGGGAACGATTTTCCGAGATAAAGTTACCTCCTCGTTTTTTGGAAGTCGGTTAAAAATATTCTATGTCCTTTCCCGGGACCGCAGAACCAGATTCGGTATGAGAGATACGGTTTGGGCGTGTAGAGGAAACAGACAGACACAATTTCGCATTTATAATATTAGTATGGAAGTATGGTTAATATTTTTGCTTTATTCCGACATTCGTTTCCGGTGCTAAGAAAATATTTTCTCACGAATTAATATGCGATTTTGATGACACTACACGTAAGATATCTGCCATTTAAATTCCATTACGAGTATTGCCCAATACGATTATAGAAAAATATTAATGACTGTGAGTCATTCATCACATTATGAGCAAGAGATGTATTTTCTAGCTTAAAGCCCTCACTTGTAGGGATTGATAAGATTTTTTTTCAGTAGAGTTTCGTGCCAGCGCGGCGAATGGGTCTGTGAAGTGTGAAAAATGTTAGCCCCAAGACCAAAAATAATAAGGATTAGGCAAAGAAAACTTTAAAACAAAAAGCTTTGATATCGAAGTCGATCGAGACGAGTTTTTGATTTGTATATTTTGGAAGTGAGGCTGTAGTATTTCAATCGATCCGTTTCAACAGCTAATATAATAATATTAATAATACATACATCATAATACCTTTGAGAATACATTACATATTAGTTTACCTACAGAACCCTAAATACACTAGTCCGCCACGCGCTTACCCGGCGAGGATTATGACGTCAGACCACACTATAATGTTAAAGTCATTACAAATTCGATGTTATCCATTATTATTTATGTTATACGATATTTAGACAAGGTGAATATTTGACCTTTGTTTTACAACTCAGGGCTTCCAATTTTTGAGGGTTCGTTTGTGAATAAATTTGAGTATTTAATTTTTTAACATCCACCAAAGTGTAGCATATAATGTTTTAATGAACATTATATTTTCTAGTATGAGAAATATTTCATTTTTACAGTTTTGATGATTATGAAACGATATTTGCAAGGTTTTCGCAACAGTCTCAGAATTGAGTACGTCAACATTATAAATACTAACTTGTATATAAGTTCTATTAAACTAGTAACTTATATGCACATTTATTGTACTTTTTGAATATACCTTACTGTTCCGTCTTTATTTTCTGTACTAATTTCAAACGTTTTAGGCAGAAGGTATTCTGTATTTGTAAATAGATTATATTAATTGCGTTTGTAGTAAACCGAAAGTTACAACAGAGAAAAAGAGAAATGCAAAGTTAAAATTAAGACCAACAATCATAAACGAATAATTTTATTAGGTAGCGTATAATTATTGTGTAACTTGGCTGGTAGAATTACATAATGACTGATTTAATTTTTATATTATAATTTAATGATAAACTGGCTTTGTTACTAGGTGTTTGAATAAACATATTAGAAAGTTATTTTTTATACGAAAGTGCATTATTAAAATCAATGATATGTCGTTTTAATCATAAAAAATTATACACCACACCACAGTAAAAAATTATTATAACTAAAGTAGAGTATGGAAATTTTCGTTTTTTTTAATACCTAGGACATCACATAAAGACAAGCCCTACGTAATATATTACTGCACTTTAATTACTGCTGAAATAATATATAGAAACTAAAATAATTAACGAACGGTTACGTTAGTTGCATTAACTACGTCCTATACTTGAACGGATCATGATAACGGCCAAAACGTTATTAATTGTGTAATTAGAAGTGCGGAAATCACAAAATTGTTCATGATCAGAGTAAGAACGATCCGCCGGAACCGGATGCCAGCGAGGCCTCCAGTCTTTCTCATGTTGTGTGTCAGTACCACACGTTACAATGAAAATTTTACCTCTGCGATTTGAATGCAAGGACACGCCGTTATAGACAAACCACTTAGATACGCATCTGAGTGATAGACGAGTGTCGTAGAAATACTATACAAATACAATATAACCTAGCAATAGCTGACTTGGTAGCAGCCTTTTTAAAAGTCAGGGAGGTAATATTATTTTACTGTAAAAGTCTAAGAAGGTTGACTTAATTTCACATTTTGAAATTCGAATGTCTGTTTAACAGTACCTTTTTGGATCTTATTGTCATTGCATTAATGTTTAAATGTAGTAAAGCGGCTGTTTTTTTACTTGAGTATTAACATATTTTGGATAAACAATGTATTTGAGTTTTCAACATGAATGTACGTAAGTGAAAGAGCTGTTTAGAAACTAGTTGGTAAACCACAGCTGTTAATTGATGACTGCTAATTAGAAAGCCATCAGACTTGACGCAACGTGAGACAGCAAGGACGTAGCTTGAATACTTTTATATAAATCGTGATTTCCTGGGTCACTCAAAACCTATTAGAGTGTTAAAAGTTAGAAACTTATCATTTTAATTTAGATTGACAAATTCAGTAACATAATATTATGAATCATGAACATACCTACACTAAGTAAAAGCTACTTCTGAAACATAATATAAATTTAATCCTTATAAAAAAATTTTTACAAATTTATAAGTACAGATAATATTAAATATAAGAAAAGCACTCTAAAGTGTTTGACAGTAATATTTGTTTTCGTAAAGCTCCGTTTCCCTGCAAGCATGATGTAGGTACAACTCCTACATTCACTTTTGTTTGGCATTGCCAACTAGTATCAATATGGCACATAAACTTATAGAAAACGAAAACTTATCTCGACTTGCGTTTTTAATTCGAACACTCAGTTAACTTCGAAATTACGGACTAAGTCACGGATTCACACTTTCGAAAGGGAAACTCCACTACAACCTACTTTAAGTTTCTCAGTAGCAACGTAATAATTTAAATTAACAACGTAATATGAATAATAACGTATATCCTTTATCATATTTTGCATACAGCTAAATGTCAAACACCGAATTTTTAAGTAATTTCGTTAGGTGCATTTTTTAAACGTAGAGCTTTTGTTTTTTGTGTAAACTTAAGGGGAACTTTTTTCTATGAAAATACGGTACTCACTTTCTGCTCCAGGGTGTGATAAAAATCCGTGGTCTAGTCACTTCACTTAATTCCTGAGGTTAGAACACATTCGGTGCGCATGGCGAGTGCGGTCGCTCGGGTCGTCGCGAGCTCACTGACTCTACTGACTCTAACAAATCTCGCGCCTTACAATCACCTCTTAGCAAACACAATCGTCACTCTTTCTTTTTATTGTCCAATGAAATTCGTAATTGTATAACTTTAAACACACTATTTATTATTCACGAAGAAAAGGTTGTTGAATGTAAATACATATTAGAACAAAACATAGCTATTTTGTTTTGATATTTTACACGATAAAATAACATTTTAATTTAACTGCTCCAAGTATACTTTCTGTCAAGGTCAACGAGGTTTCAAATTAATTAAAATTCGAATAAAAAGCTCTCATGAATTCAAATACGTAATGATTATTTCGCAGTAACATTTTAGTAAAGCTTCATCTTACAAAAATCAAACAAAACAAAACTGGTACGTAATAAAAACTATTTGAGAGATCAATCGTTTTATTCTTAAAAGTAAATAACAAAATATTTTTTATAACACAATACTGCCAACCTAACTAAAAAAAACTGTAGTCAGAAACGCGCGTTTTGCTGCAAGGCAATTTGACCACCCCAGTCAGAAAACGCGCGTTTTGCTTCAAGACTGATTTAGAGTTATACTGCCATATCGTAGCCCGTGTGCGAATCTGGTCCGCATACAAGAAAACACGCGCGCGGCAGAAAGCATGTTGTCAGTTTGTCACACATATGCGGACCAAATCAGCGTGCGGACGACACGCATGAGAGGAAAAGCGTCCTTCCACATTTCGATATTCGTTCGTGTCAAAACAGACACATAATATAAGTAACTTTCCGATCTTAGACCCAAAAAATTCACACGAAATTCAACTTCTACTGATATTGGTCGACCCACAGCCATAGTTTCGACCTACGTCATAAAATGGAAATTTGTTTGAATTTTTTGGGTCGCGATCACTTGCAGTCAAGATCGGAAAGTTACCTTTCATTGAAAAAACACATATCGGAACGGAACGGAAGGATGCCTTGTCGTCGTGTTCGCTGGCGGCAAAAATCGCTTAATCTTACGCCGTTTGTCAACCAACACCGACAACCGAGAACGAGATTATTTCGGCTCGATAAAATGCAACTTTATGATCTAGGCTATAAGTTTCATTTTCTAGCGACATTGCTCTATCGTCAATGTCGCCGCCGTCATTAAAGGCGTAGAGGAAAATGAAACCTGCAGTCTATGTTATAAAGGATCATTTTATCGTGCCGAAATAATCTCGTGGCTCTACATGTACTGTCGGAACCGCACGGTGCTGCGTCGCGGTCTCTCGTCGTCGTCGCTGTCGAACGCCGGCTCGTACCCGCGGTTCACGTACGGTGCGGACGGACGACCGGACACGCTGTCCAACTGAAGAAAAAAAAAAAACAATAGTTTCTGCGTAAATTTGTATTGAAACTTTACATGTGACCGGTAAACTTAAATAAATGATTTTTTGTGAATGAGCTGCAGTAGAGGGTTTATTTTGGGCTGTTGCTTCTTCATCACTCTTTAAATACTCAATAAATTTTAATTTTCTGTTACACTCCTTGACAGATGCGGCCGTATTTTAGTTTATTAGTAACTAACCATATCAATATTATTTTATTATCATTCACAAACTAGAATAACAAGGAAATTTTTCAATGATGACGAAAAAATTTGGTAATTTCCTTATAAACAAAACACTTCTTGCGTTTTGCAGAGCGCACGGGAACGGCTACTACATTTTGTATGAGACGCGAGCTGATACGCCCGCGCGTCGGTCCGGCATTGCTTCCTACAAATGTACCGCGAAATCTGTCAGATCAACGAATACACGTTTCCCCATTAAACTTTTAAAAAGAACCTAAAGACATTTTGAACTGCACTTTTTTAATACATGGGTCTAAGGGTACTCACCTCATTCATCGGGTCATCATACATGTACCCGGTGGTAGAGTCGCGACACATCTGCGAGCGGCGCTTCTCGGCCAGTACGGAGTCGCGCCGCGTCATCAGCGCGCGGAGCGTGGCGCGACGAGACGACGGGTTCGCGCCGAGAGACGGTAGGCGAGCCGCTACTACGTCTGTATGAAAAGAGGATTCTTAAACATTTCTGATAAATGATAATTATTTATGTGTCCCAGTAGCGTAGCGTGGGGGCAGGGGTGGGCGACCCGCCCCGGGCGGCACTTTGTAGGGGGCGGCAAAATTTGACAGAAAATAATAAAATATTCTATATTTTACCATATTCATATTCCTAACACATCTATAAAGTTAAAAATAAAACGGAATATTTCATTTCATTTCATGTGACAAATTCTAGGAATTCCATATATATGTTCGTAATTGCAAAATAGTGATTATCGAAATATTTTTTAAAATAAGATCATGTTCGTACTGCGATTTTCATTCGCACTCACATACTTAGCTGTAATGTAACACATTGAATTATATAAGAGAATCTGTATTGGCAAAATAAAACAAAAAATTGTATAAAAAATCGCGTGAATAATATCTGCGTGATTAACAATCACTCTTAATGTTTGTAAAAGTTATAGGGGGCGGCAAATTTGTCCTCCGCCCCGAGCGATCGATACCAGCGCTACGTCACTGATGTATTCCTATGAGATTATCAATAGGACTTACAGCTTAAAAGTCTTATTAAAAATATGTGTGAAATTTAACAACAAAACGATCGCAATATCGTTAACTTACTAGGATCACTGTCCTGCAATATCGTCAACCGCCTCTTGAAGTTGGCGTCTAGGTTGGCAGCACTGCGTCTCTCGGAGCGCGCCCGCTCCAAGTCGTGCAGCGTGCGGCGGCGCGCCACGGCGGACTCGTCCACGCCGCGCCGTCCTAGGTCGTCCACGTTGAGCCTCTGTAGATCACGCGCAATCTCTACTGCGCGTTTCTCGAACTCCGCCTCGTCTGACATCTCGTTGGGCTGTGAAAAAAAATACAGCTTTTTTCCGAGATATGTCATTCCGCGTGGTGTTGTAGGGCTCTTACGGATATAGGACTTGTTGTGACCCCTACTGCCCCGAAATCGCCGAAGCCACACAAACATTGAGACATTATATATTTTATAACCATCGCCTATTTAATTATAAATCTTAATAAACAATTAAGAAATAAATCATTAAAACACCGGAGACAAGTAATTGTGTCGTAATTTACAATAATTTGTACTTAAATTATAAAGACGGCTTTCTACATTGCGTGTACGACGACAGTGATCAATGTTATCTTATTCTTAGGAAATTTGTCATTTAGTATATGATTAGGATTAATGTTTTGTGGCTTATTTGTGATTGATTGAAGTACAGTAATTGTATACTGTATCTTATTTCACCACAACGAGAACATTGCCTAAAGCAGGCGCTAGTAGGCGGAGTTGAAAACACAAAATATGAGGACCATATTCTGTCAACGGGATCAAACTCAGAAAAACATTCAGACTATGATTCTAAATCTTGCCAAGAAAGGTTGGGTATAGCTAATTAAAAACCTCCATTCCTCCACCCTTACAGAGTTTGACAAAACTTAACATTAAGTGCCGCGGATAAACAAAAGTGAATCCTGAAATGTGCTTACCTTCTTGGCAAAGTACCAGTTGAGTTGTACGGTCGACAGCAGATGCGTGATCGTTCCGAAGCGATGCGTCAACATTCCCAGAAACTGTATGGCCATTACGAGACCAAAGAATATAATGAACATCGATCCTATCGGCTCCAGCATCAGGTAGTCTTGGTCAATTATCACCTGAAATATGGAGTTACTTTTATCCGGCTCGAAGAGCCAAAACATTTGAACTTTTTATTTCTTTTTTCTCGTAAATATGAATATTGAAATTGTCCAGGAAGAGATAAATCGCAGCGATTTACGAGCTTATAGCGTGTACGATGTTCATATATATACACGTGAAATAAGCTTCACTCTTTGTGACTAAGGTATTTTCTCCAGTATTATAAAGGATTTTAAATTATAACTAAATCAGATTAGGTAATTTAAAAAGGACCCACGAATATACTCGTATCTCTGAAAGTGTCCAACGAAAGGACCCAAAAATTCAACATTAAAAATATTGAATCTAACAAACCAATCAACATTACCACATAATATATTAAGAAAATTATTCCTGTCTCGCATTGAGCGGGCAGGAATAATTTTTTAGATTAGTTAATAGAAAAAATCAAACAATCATACCCCGTTTAGATGTTGCAACGCCACAGGGCACGAACAGACACACACAGACAGACAGACTATATACCAAAATTTTATCAGAATCCTTTCAAAATAAAACGAAGTTTCTAGGTTTTAAAATTGAACATTATTTCCGGACCAATTTATATTTTTTGTACACACAAACACACACACGTGTGTTGTGTGTTTGTCATTGAACTCTTCCCAAACGACTGTACCGATTTTGATAAAAATAAATGTCTACAAGGAAACTCGATAATGGTTTATATTCACAAATAAAGACCGGCAGGACTGTCTGCGTCTGTCGGGTCCACAAGTTTTATAAAACATTGAATGCTTACAACATTAGCGTCCTCGTCGTAGTTGATGGTGATCCTTTGGCCGAAGGGCCACTTGATGTGCAGCAGGTCCTGCCGCAGCTGCAGCAGGAATATCACCATCACGAACAGCGCGTTCAGCATCACAAACGCAAACACGATCGTGTTGCGCAAGTTCTCCAGGTCCGTTTTGATACGAGCCTGTAGATAGGTTAAATAGTGTACAGTGTATACTATTAGGGAAGTTGAATCATAGGACAGTAGGCGGATTTACGTATTTTGGTAGGAATATGTCAATTTCATGTAAATAGTCATCTTTTGGCTGGGTGAGACATAATGTGACCAAAATTACTTAGGTCCACACAAGATAATAAATGAATTGAGCATTTCAACTTGTTACTTTAAAGAAAACTCTTTCAAAACTTCTTCTTGAAAGAGTTCTCTCTCAAATATCTATTAAGAAATTTCGCGGCTTGCTTGTTTGTTTCGCAAGTTTTTAGTAAATTGGTGCTGCGCTCATCACCATTTCTTGTATTAGACGCCCGCCTACTAGGACATAGGATGGCAACAACTCCCATGAGATTATTTCGCCTTTTCATGGCGTTACAAAGAGGCTAGGCTAGGCTTGAAAATACCAAACTTACCAGTTCCTCTTTGTTTTCATCAATTGGCCTTAAGTAGGTATCGATTAGATCCTTCCAGAATTCCGTTTCGGCTGTTGTCAAAAAGTCCACCTCTCCCTTCTGGAGATTAGGGTCCTCTATCCAGTATGGATTAACTAGGTCATCGCGTTCTTCCTAAAAAGCATAATTTGTAAAATGTAGAATTTGTAGATAGTACCTATTATAACAATATATTATAGCGATAAACGCTGTAAAACCTAAATAACATATATACTTGTACCTATTTTAGACTATAATTCAAATGACATTTCAGATAACTACTAACTAACCCGCAGGGCTATTATGTTAAAATAGCGATCAACAAACAATCAGCAATAGCGATCGCCAGTGGCGTAACTATGCCGTTTGAGGCCCGTTGCAAATTTGTTTTCGCTCCACTATGTCAAACTAATGCAAAAACACGTAAAGCAAAAAATAATCGCTTGCCACTTGTCTTGGCTTGCCGCTTGGGGGGCTGATCGGGGGCTCCTACCGGTTCCCCGGCCCGTGGCATTTGCCGGCTTGCCACCTTGTAGTTACGCAATTGGCGATCGCAATGAACTCTTAACTACAAAGTAACTAAATTTTCCATACAAATCGCTAATCGTTAAAATTGCAGTCAAAATCTAAACAAAAAGGAACATTGGGACTAGATTACATCGCATTGTTGTTACATGATACAAATTTGCGATTTGAAGCAATAATTGCGTAATTATTGCTATCGCGAGATACAAGATAGTCCTGCCGGTTCATGCTGTATCGTTTCAATATAAACCATATAACCTCAACTTTCGCCAATTATTTCAATAAAAAAATCAGCTAGATTCAATTCAATTCAATCAAAAATCAGCCAAATCGTTATAGCCGTTTTCGAGTTTTAGCGAGACTAACAAATGGCTGATTAGTTCTTATTTTTAAAGACAAATAAATGATAATATACAATATAACGCAAAAGTAATACATATTTTATAGATAAAAATAAATCCAATTACAGGTTTTAAAATTAAAAAAAAATAATACTCGTGGAATATCAACGGACTCCTCGCTGTCATCAAACTCCGGCAGCATAGACAGCGTGTCTCCCCGCAGACCCATAGAGGACCTGCGTCGGGGCATCTTCTCCGCATCTGGAGGAGCGCCTCTGCAAAACATAACCGAATAAGAACAATATGCCATCGCAAGCCTTCCCCACCACCTTATCTACGAAATCTATCTCTCTCTCTCTCTGTCACTCTGTGTTAACCAGTTTCAGTCATAAACTATCTCTGTCTAGTCCTCTATATATTTTTTTATTTATACTTAATGCACAATACTGGTACAAAGGCGGACTTAATGCCTAGTAGCATTCTCTACCAGTCAACCTTTGGGTGTTCAGAAGCAAAATTGTGTAGGTGCCAATAATGTAAAAAAAAAACAAACTTACAAATTAATACCTATATGTAACTATACAGTACCTAATCTAACAAATTTAATCTATTTAGTAGCGACATTGGAGGCTGGCCGATTTTTTAAGAATTTGAAGTGAAATTAGGGAGGCTGAAGGAATCTTATCCAGGGCGCTGCTGGGACTATCGCCGGCCCTCCCACTATTCCTTATAAAATAACAAAAAATTAAAACCGACTTCCAAGGGAAAAAACTAAAATAGTACAAAAGAAACTAAAAAGTATTAAATAAAAT
>JAOTAV010000001.1:2581951-2669366 GCA_026546445.1 Cyclargus thomasi | reverse complement strand
ATTTACTGACTATATTTAGTCTTATTTATTATATTTACAATACTTTTTACAGAGATATTACTAATAATTAAATATTTTTTCAATTTTGAAAAAAATTTCATTCGCGCCTTTTCAAATTCCCGCCAAGAGTTCAGGAATGACAATACAAAAGTACTATAGACAAAAATGTCTGAAATAGTAGTTATGCAAAAATTTACGACTATCATTGGTCAGTTGAATTTGTAAGAATTTAAATAGCCAATCACAATCAAGAATTATCACTGGCTGTCAAAAAAATTGACATGATTTTACTACTTCACTGACAGTATGTTTTTATTTTACTTTAAATAGGGCAATAACATTCTTGGCTTTAGCAAAGACAAAGACGTTAGTAGACATCGCATTAGCCGGCCAGCTTGTAGCCATTTTCTGCTTGTCAACTCCGCTATATGCTTGGTTTAACAAAACAGTCATCTAAAAATTAAGTAGTAAGTATTAAGTGACGTTAAAAAGTAGGCGAGTAAAGTAATCATAAGTTGCTCGTTCGATAACGAGCTAAGTAAATATCTCTCCATAAATTGCTCAATTGCTGCCTACAATCTAATTTAATTTAATATTTTACTCGACCAAATACCTATTGTATATAAATTTTTTGTTAATTTCAATATTATAATATGAACCGTACTAAACTCAGACGTCTACACGTTGGTGAGTTAAGTTGGTGAGGCGTGAGAGACGCGAGAGGGCACTTCGCACTTAACTTGCCAAAAAAAAGGATTGATTATGTTTTATTTAAGCCAATTTAATTAACAACTCCTTGCAAAACATAACATAACATAAACAACTTAACTCGATTTTACCGTTCAAACGTCAAAAATAACTAAACTTGCCGATCGCGCAAGTAAACTCGTAACTTAATAAAATCAAGTGTAAATTGGCCAATAGAATAAGAACGGTCGGTTAAGTGTTAAGTAGTAAACTTAATGCTTAACCGACCGGTCTTAGCTCGCTACTGTCCGCAATAAAATGTAAAGCGGGCCTAATAAAACAAAGGGAGTAAGTGCCCCAAACCCCAACGATCAGGCCTATCGAAATTCGATTTCGATTCGATCTGAAATATTTGGCTTATGATTGGGACAGAGTTTTGGCCGGCCAGCGCGTGGACATTTTTATTTATCAACTTTGCTATAGTGTCCTTTAAAAGCCTTCCGCACTCATGTTGTTCGACAGAAGCAGAAACTTTTGGCGAGAGTACGGGATTTGCTACTTTTGTCTACGAACCCTTACTTGACAACACATTTTATCGAGTTTAGTCAAAATTTAATATTATGAGATTGGTTTACGGTTTTTTTGATGCTTGTCTACAAAAGAGAAATTTATCTCTCGACGTACGCGATATGCAGTAAAGAAATAAGTCGATATCGACAGTTATAACTACGCTAGAGAGAGAGAAAGAGAGCTATCGCGTTGGTGCAGGACACAACTCACTTCACTTTGTACATAATCCGCTTAGAACCTGTCCACACTAAGCGGATTTGGTACAAAGTGAAGTGAGTTAGCGCATGACATTGACAATAGTTTCAGGCAAACTACTGTGATGATTGATGATGATGCAAAATACTGTGGTGATGTTATCCGCTAAGTGCTAACTCACTTCACTGCGAGTCTTAGACCTTAGTATATATACCTTTTATTTGTTCTCCGAGCCAAATCCGCTTTGTAATTAGTATTGACAGGCCTCCGTGAGTAATTGTGTTCTATGGGACAGGTTCTTATTGTAGAGAGGCTCTTTGGCTAATTTAGGTTTTGAAGTTTTATTCTTCTTTGGTTCTTTCCAATACCGATTATTTTACTTCAGTAAGCAAACTTCACGATTAGTATTTTTGGTTAGTAAAACAAAGGCCGGAGCCAAAAAAAATTACGAACAGTAAACATGGCTTTTTAGTCTGTGACTCCCCATTTTTCCACCATCCATAGATTATAGACTAGACAAAACTACTAGCAATGCTCGTAGTTGCTTAACCCATACTGAACAGGTGAAATAGTGCGATAAAAGAAGCATTTATAAGTTTTAATTACTAATGTTACAATTAAAAAATTTGGAATTACAATTAATACATCATAAAAATTGTGCGTGCAAGGTTTCATAGGCTACGGGGGCGCCACAGCCACAGGGGACCGGTTGATTCTTTTCATAAAATTTCAATGTGTTCTGGAAATGGTTTGCAAAGAGGACGTGGTATCATGGTTTAAAGAATTGGAAAGCTATAAACGCATAGACGCAATGTGTACATTATTAAATATGTGCCTGCCATTCGAGCTACGGTTTATAGGCACCTATTTGGAAGAGCTCGGAAAGCGGGATTTTCAGGAGCTGCGTGGTGCAGAATTAAGAGCAAACAACCCAACAGACTTGGCTGCTGACATCGGAGGAGCAGACACAGACTCCAGAACACGACGGAAAATGGCATTATATGTTTCGTTACTGCGTTCATGTAATTTTGCGTGTGCTACCACATTATACAATGCGATGGTAAATTTGGAGCAGAGTGGGCTTCTGAAAGGCCTATACGGTGATCTACTGGAGGAAATATTGTTGCTGTACACAATGGCATTACATCATCCTGCTTTTACCTTTGATCAGAAATCTCATTTTGGTGACATACTAGAGAAATTAAAACTGGAAGACCAAAGGATACAGTATCAAGAACAACAGGAGCATATTAATGTTGCAGTCAGTGCATGTCACACACAGCCATCTATTACACCAAATATGTCAGTGCCACCCCCGAGCTTACCGGGCATGGGCCACCCCCCAGGACTAGTGTTTGTCAAAACACCAGGTGTACAGGTTTGTAATTTGTACATACACTGTTAACATGAGTGTCTAATAAGAATTTAAATTATAAGTAAAGTGATGTATTTTTGTTTTTGTACTGTATTTATCTTTTAAACAATTTTTTATTATTCTTTTAATTTCTTTAAATTATTAACTTCTAAAAATTTTTACTTAACATTAATATTAATGGTGACATCATTTTGTGTGCATACTATAATATCTAAGTAGTATGGTACATATTTTATTCCATGTTTGGAAACAACGAGAAAACTAATATGTACCGAGAGATAGAGAAAAGTAGTTTCCTTATCATTTGCAAAAAAATTTAATGTCTAGTGAGTTCTGATTAGCTACAAATCTGAAAATCAGACAATAGACCTAATTTGCTTAAAGATATTATTTAGTTTAATAAATTGCAACATAAACCTTATTAAAGCTGTAATGTACTGATAAATTTATGTGAAACAATGATTTCAAAATGATTTAGTTTTAAATGTAGTTTTTAATTTAATTACATTTATTTTAGCCTCCAAGTTCAGATTCAGTGGGTGAGTTGAATTCTCCACCGGTACTGAGTGGTGCCGGTAATGTGGTTCCTATGTTAGGTGAAGTGCCACACCCCCCACCGGGACTGCCATTGCCACAGTATAACATGGGGGAATATATGGGACAGCACACCTGGCCAGCTAACCTGCAACAGGTCATTGTATCACCACTCAATCAACCTATAGAGGTTTGTACAGCAATTATATTATATTATTATTATATTAAGAAACCACTATTGTGCATATGCCAAATCTCAGCGGTAACAGTCATTAATAGTTTGTCATTTTTGTACCAACCATGATGAGCTAATAAGCTGATGCGTGTTAAATATTTTGGATATATTGTTCTCTAGTCCAATTTGGTTTTAAAACAGTTTACTGAGAGTGTCATCACAATGTTTCTAGGAAGTCTGTTCAAACCCATCTCTGATTGATTCTTTCAGTGATCAGTGATCAGTTGTAGAAAAAGGGCCTTTGAGGGATTTTCTTATTGGAAATACATAACTTTGAAGTGTAGCTCTTGAAAGAGCTTGTTTATATATATTGTCTTGTCTTGTCAGAAGCAAGGTGCATCACAGTCTCGTGCATATCTTATAAGTCATGGTGAGACTTTGTCTCTATTTATTTGAGAGGGGTTTGGCCAAAGCTGTATGAGTTGCTTTTCATAAGACAAGTGTATTATGCCAATAATTTTTTTGTCTCTTTCTTGTATGTTTTTTTTTAATATAAATAATAGTCCCACAATACTTAAGTATTTCTAAGAGTTGTGATAGACCTTTCAGAAGCACACTCTGCTTCAAATTTACTATCGCATTGTATTATGTGGTGGTACACGCAAAATTATTAAAGTATAATTTTTAAAAATATTTGTAGAAATGTTTTTGAATAGCAAAGAAGACGAATAAGAAGAATATTTTTTACATGAACTTCCCATTTTATATCAGATGCTATTGTTACTTGCTTAGATCTTTTGGAACTTGACATGCATCAGTTGCTGGTGTCCATATTATTAATTTGTAGTACACAGTATCTTAGATTGCTAGATATATACTATGTATAATTGGAAAGTCACACATAAATGCGAGTTTTATCTATGCTGGGTAACATAGGCTTTAAAAGTATAAAGTTCATATGTATTTCATTCTTTTTAAATTTAAACATACTTCTTACGTTAGAAATAAAATATTGTTTCCTTCTGCTGAAATATTTTGGTTTTGACTCTGTGTTCTTAACAAGGGAAGTTTAATACAAAAAATTAAAATGCTCATTAAAATAAACTAGTCGTAATAAATCACTTGGAAAAATTTAAGTTGCATGATGTAACTTTCTATTAAAGTATATCAATTATTTGCTATAGTTAATAACACTGGTCAGGTGTTTTATTTTCTATCTTATAGTTTGTATATCTATCACACATCTGGACAGTTTGAAAAAAATATCTTGTCAAAGTGCAAATTCTTCCTATTCTATGAACTTTATATTTCTTGCGATCTAAATTTTATTGAGATGCATAAGAGTTGCCTGTCGATATTACGAAGTAATGATGATAATTCAAATGATTTTCAGGTTCTTAACTACGCGGCGCCGCCCGGGGCTCCGCCGTCACCACTGGTTTCGTCCCCCGGCGAAAGCCGCGCCGCCTCTCCGCGCACGAGACGTCGCCTCTCTCGGGACCGGTCACCCCCTTTAGCCACAGGACCGGACCAGCCTATGTCACATCTCACCGCTAACTTCGACAATATGAGCGTAGCTGAAGTAAGTTGTTAAAAACACAGGCTCCACATAATCGGTGATAATTGTATTTAATTAATTGGTCATTGTATAGACATCCACACAATCGTTCATAGTACTTTGTCATTGAGTTCAAAAATGATCATAGACAATGATCTGTGAGCAGAGCCGATAATGCCCTCTATCGCTATCGCGATCATGTTCGCGGGTGATCGTGTTAAATCGCAGATTATGAAGGGAGTTATTATACATAGTTGTTGTCATGGCAAGCTTTTTGTGCTGTTAACTGTGTGCGTGGTCTTCTTAAATGTTAGTTACGACTTTTAGGGCCTGTTGCACCATTTCCTGATAAATGTCAGATTGGATCTGCATCTTATTTGACATATTCTCCATACTTTATCTGTCAGATAAGTTGTGGATAACCTATAACGTACTTATGAGGAAGTAGTGAAACAAGTCCTTAAACTTCAATAAATAATCTGTTTCTGATATAACGCCGCCATTGCTCTGATTAAGCTGTATTATAAAGAAGTATTATATTAGTAATACTATAAACTAACGCAATTTGTGAATTTTACAGATGCGGCACAACATGGGCGAGGAGCGGCTGCGCGAGATGAGCCTGGTTCACCAGCAGTACCGCTCGCTGGAGAAGCTGAATGGCGTGCGGCGGCGGGCGGGCGCCTACCCCCCGCGCTCTTCCTCTGACAGCGGCTCCAGCGCCGCCTCCTCCCCGCCCGGCACCCCCGCGCTCGTGCGCCGGCCCCCCGCGCCCCCCGCACCGCCCGCGCCGCCCATACCCTACGTGCCCTATCCTCGCTACCCATACCCAGCGCCCGCGCCCTACCGCCCCCCGCCACCGCCTTTCGCCAACGGTGAGCCCCCGCCGTACCCTGCCGCGGCGCCGTACGCCGGCTTCGTGCCTGTACTGTACGCGCCGCCGAAGCTCTCGTGCTGGAACTGCGGCGCCGCCGGCCACGCGGGCCACGAGTGCAAGGAGCCCAGCATGGAGGAGATGACGCGGGCCGGCGGCTACCAGCTCGACTTCGGCGGCGCTCCCCCGTCCGAGGCCACCGACAAGTAGGCGGGCGGCGGCCGCCGACGGGCTCCGCTTGTAGATTTCGCCCCGGAATTGAGATGACGCGCCGTGCACCGGTAAGGGTTTCGGGGCGGAAGGAGGGGCGCGTGGTATCGCGGACCGTCCGGCGTGGTCCCGTCCGGCCCGGACGGTCCGCGCGGTCCGACGCCGTACTAGTCTGTTTTTAGGCTTACGTACGCTTGTGAAACTAATCGAAGTTACGAAGGTATAACTGATTCTAAATGTGCACTTCAGATTTCCAGTTAGTTTTGATCTCTCTAGTGTTCCCCTCAAAGTAGTTGAAATCAAATTGTAATTGAAGCAATCGACTGTCCAACATCAAAACGTTAGTAAAATGGGAATAGAAATATTAAAATGCTTGACAGTGTGTACTAGCGAGAGTCGCTTAATATTTTTTAGCTGAAAATAAATATATAATTTTATGAGTCCATAACTTCTTGCCAGTTCTCAAATAACAATCATCTTTTTCCCTAGTATATTTTTCAATTTTTAGCTATGTCAATAGTCATTTGGAGGAAAACTAAATGTTATCCTTCAAATACTTTAAAAGTATGTATGTATTTGAATTATAAGAAATTTAAGATGCAAATATTTTCTGAACTTCAAGGTTTTGTTTCTATAGACCTAATTTTTTAGATTCTATCAAAACACAGAAAAATTTGCATGACAGGGTATAAGTGCCATAATTTAGGTTTTTGTCATTTTCTATTAAACTCCAAATTATAAACACTTACAAAAAATTTGGTAAATGATATGCTTATTAGAAAATTCTCCACACTGTGAAGTTATAACTTAACCAGCTGTGCCCTGCAGTATTAAAATTATAAATAAATTGTGTTATTTTTCTCACTGTAAAAAATACGTTAATCCAGGATAGCAACCATACCAAATTATGTAAAAATGTTTTTATATGAAACATTAACAAACATCCATACTTAAAAAGTTTTGTGTCTATAATGTTAGTAGGATAAGTTCCGAGGCTCGAATATAAAACGTTTTTGTATTTGAAAATTATCATAAGATATAATAATAGTTTAATGTTTGATTGTTCCCTTAAAAAAACTTTCTTAAAAGGGTACATATTAATTAAATAATGATAAACATTTTTTTAGAAAATTAAAAGTATCTTAAAATTTTCGAGTACGACACAGCAGCAGAACAATATTTTGTAAAATGTTACAAACATCAATTAAATCTTTTATGTCATTTAGTTTTATATAAGATGATAAAAAACCTTTTGCTTTGGAGCTGTTTTAACAATTCCTGATAAGTAGTGGCTTGTACATTCGTAAACACGGCGGAAGTTACACGGCCGAACTTACGTTCCGATGCATTTGGCTGATATGACACAAGATAAAGCTGAAATTAGAAGGCCAATTCTTATATTGTGTTGTTATACAACATGGCCGCCGAAACTTTGTCGAACTTACGCCCGACGGAAGTTCGCCTATTCGCTATAACGCGACGTAATTTCGACAGGGTTTTTGGACACTACCAGCCTAGGGCACGGGGTTTGTGAGGGTGCTCTAAAGCCTTGTCTTCGTATGTACTGTTAATCTAGCGAATTGAAAACCGCTTACATTGATGATTAGCTTAGGGCGGTCAGAAGTCAGAACACGTGATCAGTCGCTGGACACTACGGTACTTATCAAGAAGTGAAAAAACAGGCTGTAGCCTTTATTTTCTTCAGTAGCTTTAGAAATGGTTTCAAAAACCAAAAAAGCAAAAAAAAGGGAAGTACAAATAGTGGCTGATTTATCTTAATTTTAAGGGTACGTTAATTTTAGCAAGCCAAATCAAATTTCGTTTCATTATTAGAAAAGTGAATTTCTGTTCCCATTTTCCTATATCGAGGTGTACATTTTATTGCGACTGAATTTTAAAAAAAAATTATAACAGTTTCCTTTGACTCAAGACTGAATCTTATGTACTAATCGATTTTGAGAAAAAAACGGTGTAAAAGTTGATGAATAGACAAAAATATCACTCAAATTGACTAAACAGAGTTTTAGCGCGTTTTGAACAACGGTTTACTTTGATCAAGCTCACAATAATGCAATGCTCTTAAAATTATACTAGTGTCTAAATAGTCATTGTAAATATTAAGGATTTGTTAAATGCGTCCCTAACCGGGAGTTGTACATAGTGCAGTTGTAACTAGTTGGTACAGTAGATCGAGTATATATGTAAAATATATTTTAATATGAGTGTCCCATATAGTTATAGCAACTTGTGTTTAGATCACTGTCACAAATCACAAAGCATTTCTAACGAGATCGGTTTTTGAGAGAGTTTTTATATTCCTCTTTTGCGTAATTACAAGTTTTGTGTCAACCGTCACGCAGAGGTGGGTGGGTCCGTGGTCAGAATACAAAAGTGATCTAATTTTAAGGAGTTTTTTTTTTTAGTGTTTCGTTCGCACATAAGCAACTTTGGTCTTAGTTATGGTATTTCGATTGTCTCGCCTGTAGATAGTTATTAGAACTTATATTTAAATCGTTTTAACCGTGTACATAATATAATTTTGTAAATTGACTAATTATTAATATGAAGTGTTTAAAAAAATCATAGAATCGTTTCTTTTAATATAATCTAAACCGAACCTGCAAGGGATCGCTCGTTATTCTAAAATTGTCTCTCCTTACGAAGGTTGTATGTCCACTTAATATAAATATTGTGTTATTTATATCCTAACGATAATACTTAATATCTGTATGGAGTAAAGCATAGAGAGAATAAACATAACATTTATATTTGTATAAGTATCGTAGGCCCGAAGTCGCGCGGCACCGCGACAGTCGCAGTGTCGCATATAACTTGAATATTAAAATAGTGATAATTATTTTGTGTACTAATTACCTACACCTAGGCGTAACAGCACATTTTCTACAATTACCGCTTATGTGACCTAGGCTATGTCTGAAAAATGTCACCAATGCTCCGTATAGAGGCTAGTTTTTCAAGTTAGGATAGCAAGCTAGATCAATATTAAGCTGTCTTAGCTACCTGACCTTGGCTTGTCAACTAGTTTACTAGCTTAGAAATGATGCTAGTTTTGTCTACACGAAAAAGTCACAAGTATTAGCATGCTGGCTTTCTGACACTAGCTTGTAACTTGTAATACTAGCTCCTGGTATCCGGGGCGTTTGTGAAGATTTAAAATTAATTTCAGTTAAAAATCCAGATACTTTACAAAATTTATAAACTTAAACAATTGATGTTTAACAATAATTATTATTGTACATTTCATTACATTTTAAGGTTTTAGGTTTTTTAAATAAAAGGAATAATTTGTGATGTTTTCAAAAATATATTTAAAAGGCAAAATGCCTGTTTTAGTAAGGCTAAATGTAAGTAGGTAATTGTAAGAACTTGTATGTGACATCTGTATTTCTCCCTGTAGTCTATTTATGTACTGTGCGTTGGCCTTTCTTATTTTTATATGGATTTTGCACATAAACGTGTATAAGGTAGGTACTTAAATTTAGCCACAATAATTGTACGAAAGATTGATATCGTTACACCATACCCAGTAGTGTAAGGCTGAATTTTCATAATATGTAATTAAAACTAAGACAAAAATGAGATTTTATATCTTTCTAAAACATCTGTAAAGTTGTTGAATATTTTGAGTTTCGTAATAAATATTATTTCGAAGGTTTTAATAATTCCTTTAGCACGATATACTATTTAATTGCTTTAAGTAAACAATATTAAGGTGAACGAATTTGCGCTCCTGTGTTCTTTATAGAAACAAGACGTAACATTACTGTAAATTCCTTTCATGTACCTAAAGGAAAATTTAGCTTTACCTATTAGGCGCTACTGTCCAAATCCATTATCGATTTTGTAATAAATGTTTTACTTTAAGTATTGACTTTATTTATAAATTTTTGTGTCGATAATAAAGGATTTCGGTTTAGAATTTTATCTACTTCAACATAAACCAGTTTTACATTAAAATACAGTCAGTTTCACCAGTGATTAAAACTTGAAGCCCTTTTTGATATTAAACTCGCATCAGTGTTTTGAGGTTATGTGTCCAAAAGCAGGTCCGGCGTTAGCCCTACCACCCCGGTCAAGATTCCTGCCGCTCATATTTATGTAGAAAAGCCGACTGTATTTTTTTTTAAATTACGACTTTAGTGGGTACATAGCATTTGAGCTACCTATTACTTTGACGCAGCTTCTCCTATTTGTATCTTTTTGTATATTTTGATGTTATACAAATTAAAATGTGATAATTAATGACATAATCAGCAAATGTTGTTAACATTTACGTGATACAGTACATAACTTGTTAACGAAATAGTTCGCTCTAATAGCCCTAGTGTTTTTTTCTAATTGACTATTGTATAATGTACTAAATTAAATGAAAACGGTTTTCGGCCCAGCATCAATCGACCTTTGTATCCCACCAATGCTGTGAAACATTTGCTTCCTGAAAATAAATAACCAAAATCTCTTAGGTGTTTTTAATTTGCCCTATAGCTGTTATTATCTTTTTTAAAAAGAATGCTTCTTTCTCTGAGCCCGGCTCAGCCTCTCGCTCACGCAGCTCGGTAGTGTGAGCGTCATTCTCGCTTAGCCGAGAGATCCCGTTTGCTGAGATTTAGGCCCCTAATTATAGGTAGCGCTTTATACTAAGACCGCGATCAAAAAATTTTAATCTGCTGTTTCTATCCATAAAGGTATTTTTATGAATGAAAACAGCATTTCAAAATTTTTGGTCATGCTCTTAAGTACTAAGCGCTGAGTATTAATACGGACTTTGGTCAAATTGTTTTGGGTTACAAAGGACCCAAGACAAAACATTATTTTAGGTTACTTCTTTCCTTATTTTTTAGTGGAAAACACTGGTGGGTAATTTATACATTTTCGGTTCCGACAAAAGCCTAAAAAAGTCTCTTTCTTCAAAAGCACAAAGTACTGGCAGTGTTTGAGCCATGTTTCTTGGTGTAGGCAAAACACTTCGGTGGAAATAGTATACGTGGAACAAAACCCCGGTAAATAATAGTATCTATACTATATTTTAGGCCCTTATTATACAGTAAAACCTCTATAGTTCAACCCTCGGTTATTAAAAACGACTATAACTTAAAAGAAAATATTATGTTCCCTATCATATCATATCAGAATCAAAGGGAAACTTGATGAAACAACAAAGAAAGTTGAGGCTGTACAAGCTGTTTGTAGTTTGTATTCGTTTACCTACAGCTACGTCTTAAAATAGCATTTGTTTAGAAATTGGCAGATCCTTTGTGTCGTCCTTTGTGTAAATCATTCTATTCTAAATGTTTCCGGTGCCCAAAAATATTTAATAACAATCTAAGTGTCTAAAATAAAGAACCCGACTGCTGCAGGAACTGTTGCAATTAAAAAATATATTCTAATTTGGCGCCAAAAATCCACCGTTTTGTTTCTTTTAATGTTTTTATATAACTGTAAATAAAATCTGAAGCCAAAATCCTTCAAGCCGTTTAGATGCAGAGCGTGCCTAACAATTATACAATAAAATTATACACATTCTCGAAAAACAACTCTCCTTCTGGCTCAGTCGGGTAAATAGCAGTACTTATTGACAAGCAATAATTTGGATACTCGTATTCCGACAAAAAAGATATATAATACGTGTTAAGTTATGAAAACTGCAGCGGCGTGGCGGCGCGAACTACAACCCTACACCCGACTGGCAGATGGCCAGCTTGTCGGTTCTAATATAAAAAATATCGAACAAAACTTTGAAGCGCTTGCAAACTATCTGAATTATGTCAGTGTGGTTCATACGCATAACGTAGTACAGCTAGGTACCTAAATTACATAGCAGCTTGAGTTACTGAATGAGCTAGCTCGTTCAGTACCTCAACTCTTGGTTATGGGTTGTCAAGAAGAAATCGCTAAAAAGCAACCATGCATAAAGTACGTCACATCCAAAGGGGGGAAGGGGGTTGCCAAAGTGTGATATGGTGTAATAGGGGGAAGGGGGTCCTTGGTTTTGTGACAATACATTTCCAATTTGCTAAATTTAATCTAAAAGTTTGAAATAATGGGGTGGTTTCAATTTTTAGGTGTAAAAAAACATATATAAGGTCGAATTGAAAAACCTCCTTTTTTGGAAGTCGGTTAAAAATTGCAGATTTGTGACATAACAATTGTGTCTGTCTAAAAACCGTAAAATTTGTGTGACGTACTTTATGGATGGTCCCAAGCGGTTAGACCGCCTGTGTGCTATATTCCTTATCCCGTGTTGTTTTTGTATTGTAAATAAAAATATTTAAATTTATGAATAAATATAAACACTTGACTATTTCTACCACCTAAATCACCTGCTATCACATTTTTATTTTATCATTAACCTAATTTAGACTATAACATATAACTGCTTAGTAGAAGATACCATTATCTGAAGCAACCACTATCACTTCAATGGTTTTCCAATAAAATAAGACCGTTAGTGAAAACCTATTAGACTCAGCGGAGCACTAGATCTGATCGACGATCGGAAGCGTTGGTGCAATGCGTAGCAATTTTGAGCAAATACACCTCAAATGAAAGCCAATTAAAAGAAACGACCTCTAACCCCTGGCGCTGGGCCAAGAATCGGTTTGGTGTTTATTGAGAATAGCGTTTATAGGGTAGTTAACTATAACGGTAGCAATCTATAATAATGGACTGAAGATGTGACAAATAATCCATTGTTTTACACAATACCACGTAATGTTATACTGACAAATGATTCATTAGATGATTTACAGCCCTGCAATTTTGTTTTCGTGACGTTGATGACATTGTCGTAGTAGTGTTGGTCTCCTTGTTCCGAAACTTGGACCGACGCGACGTACAAAAGACAATGACCGCGGAACTCCGCGGTTTGGTGGGTTCTTGTTAGGAATCATCATTTGGAAAATAACACTTAATGACTAGATAAATACTTAAACTAAAGATTGGTATGAAAATTAGGTCTAAAAGTTTAATCTTTCAGCCGTAACTGAAAACTTTGGATTTTTTTTACTATCGAGCCAAGTTCATCTGATTGCGTTTCTATTACAAAATTTCTCTTTCATTTATCCTCAAATAACACAAACGTTTTTTTTTTAGAATATTACGTCAAATTATAATTGAATCGTATTCACTTCAAAAACGGCATTAAACTTATAAGGTGCCCTTTATAATCGGCGGCAAGCGATGACATTAGAGCACGATCGCGAGGGCAATACGCCGCTCAGCTCGTCTATAATCGTCTTTGATCGCCGTTGATCAACTTGTTGGCAAAGTACTACGAACGATTGTATAGATGCTTGCAAGATGATCGTGCCTATTAACGATCGACGTTCATTGCCGATAATGTAGAGCCTGCGTCGTAGCCAACCGTTATGGAAAACAGCTGAAAGTAAACATGAACTATGATGTCATTATATCATAAGTGTTTTGTCTTTCGATATGTTAAATGAATAAAATAAAAAAATCTTTATTCGAATCAAAAATAAAACAATTTACAGTAGAAAAATAACAAAAAAAGTCCGAAACGGCGGCCTTACTCCTAGTAGTTTCTTAGGAAGTAGTTTCCTTTGTTTAATAGTAGTCAGGTTGTGTTATTTTAGCATTTTTTTTTAATTTTATTCTGTAAACGCTAACTAAAAAAATAAACATAATATACGAACGAAGAGGAGTATTCACGGCGAAATTATAGGGCGATAAAAAAATCTAAATCGGTCCACAAACGGTGCAGTAGGTAATGCATAAAAAAAGACCAGCAGGTCGAATTGAGAAACCTCCTCCTTTTTTTGGAAGATGGTTTAAAAATAGATAAATCTAAGTAGTGTTGTTGAGGACTGTTCTTGGAAATATTAATGGATAAAGAGTTTTGTATGGATTCGGGTAAGGCTTCCCACAAACGGTAATCCCACAAACACAAAATAATAAGTACGAAAGATTATAATTTCTAATATACTACCAGCTCGATCACAAAATCGATGGGTTACAATATAAACCCGCAGGTGACATTTATAAGACACAAAAAAAATATCCACAACCGAACATATAACCTCCTCGCTTTTGGCAGTCGGTTAAAAATAATAATATCTTAGAGTATGTTTTCTCTTGTAAGCTGTCGAACTGAGCGCTCGTGAGAAATCTAAAGTGCAAGTAGCCAGTAAGTACATTTTGGTCATATATTTTTGTACGGCGTTGCGGAATAATGGAGTAGAAGCTGTATTAAAACATTTTGAAACTTTGGTCTGTACAAAAAAAATTTTTACGGTACTGTACGCTTTCTTATTATTTTTTCATGGATCTATTGATAGTTAAAATACCGTACATAAATATATGACCAAAGTGTACTCTCTGACTAAGTGTACTTTAGATTTCTCACCAGCACTCATTTAAACAGCTTTCAAGTGAAAGCATAGTGCAAGATCCTTGCAAGATCTTATTATTTTATTCTTTTATATTGTCTTAATATCACCTGCGGGTTCAGGTGACCCATTCACTTTGTTGACGGGCTAGTAGTCTATAAGTTTGTTAGGTGGTCTACTTACACTCCATGGTATAAAAATATCATAAGTAGTGAACCACGCACGGATCATTCGAATCCAATTTTGATGAACCTTATAGTACCATCACAAAAGCACCTGCGAATCCCGCTAATTTTAGATGTCATTATATTGTTTCCCCAGTATCCCTTCGGTCCGGAATCAGAGATTACAAAACTTGCGACAAAGTTAACTGGAGTATTTCCACTCCCTCCATTACGGTCGATTCTAAATGTTTCTGGGAGTTGTAACGTCAACAGATAGTGACTAACTTCACGGCGAAGTTTCGTCCGAGTTGTAGAAAACCTTCGGATCGAGTTCCTTATTTGTTCTATTTGGTGCGGCGAGAACGGAAAATGGTCGCTTGTTATGGAAAGTCGCGTCGTTTATATTCATTTCGCGAGTATTTCAGGTTCATTGTACGTGAAGTATTTGTTATGATTTATGTTCGGACTTTTTTAAAGTAGTACGGAAAGTAGGTACACGTATGTTCAAGGATGTTAATACAGAGCCAGATTGCCATTATGTCAAACCCAGACGATATATCACGACTTACATAGAATTAAAATATTCCGTTATTTCCGACCAAATAATTTAGATCTGTCCACTGGTTCTGCTTCAATTTTCCTCATGGTGCAATCAAGGAAGTAGTAACATAGCTCGATTGCGGATCTAATTATGTTGGTCGCGTTATGTCAAAAGCATCCGACAGATACACATAACATGTAATTGACTTATTCCGACCAAATGACGTAGTCCGTAAACTAGATCTGTTTTAATTTCTTTGATGGTACATAATATTTGTGTTAAAAAAAATAAAACACCTATCACACGTTTAAGACAATGTTAAAGTATATCTACACTAGGTCTTTGATTGAATCCGTTCTAACCTTTCTCACTAATAATAAATATTTAGATAAGGTACTTCTAATCTACCATGTATGAGATGAGGTGATGACGAGAGTAAAAGAAGAGACGCACTTAGGCACTATCAAATTATTCCTGCGTAACAGGCCATCCTGGTTTCATCCGGCCACCGCCACCGAAACCGGTGTTATTATATCATCAGAAGCAAGATCATTCTCAAAACTAGGCCAAAGATATGTCCAGAATCGAGATATATCTACTGGATGACAATTAAAATTTGTAAAGTATCATTTATCACGCGGTCGCGCTACAGGAAGCGACAAAAAATTGGCTCGAAAATTAAAATTTATGATTATCCCATTCGTACTCTTCGTTCTGTGATCAATCACGGACGATGGGGGGTTCCGTGATTTCGCAAATCCACTAAGCTACCCGACTAAATCCCTCTAAATTCACTCAATTTCAACCTTGGAATTCATTAATAGGGCAACGACGGATGATGCTTGGTGACCCAATAAATAAGTGGTACAGTATATTGTTTCCAATTAAAAAACACAATCCTCTTTATATTTCCAAGAAAATCTCTCCAAAAAAATATATATTGAGACCTTCATAGATATTGGAATAACTTTGTATAAAATCTACAATATTATTCTTGACTTTTTTGTGCCGTCTGAGTAGACGATACTTGGAGCAAATTTTTACCTAATCAAATTATTACAACTATCAAAGCCATTAGGAATACAGTCGTAAACTAGAACGACGGATACATCGGCTATTTCGTCTTTTTAAAAATAGGCAAATAATTTATATTCACACGTCACTAACTCCGCTGTAGCCTGTGGAAGGTTGTATGTACCGGAGGTAGGTCATATCCCCTCACATTCCCTGTAGCGACGCGTTATCCTTCCGCTTTATCAAACTGCCATCAATCTTGTCATTCTTAGAGGAGGGGTTTGCTGCATATTTAATGTTGCCGTTTATTTTGAAACGCTTATAAAATCTGTTTACTCCGCGGCTCGGCTCAGAGACACGATAACGGCTCAGGAGATTAATCAACATACGATTACTTGTACGCAAACATAATATTCAAGGACGTAAACGAACGAGGAACTTTTTAAGACCCTAATGGTCGGTTTGTGACAAAAGTTCATAACTCTATAGCGCGTTTGATTGGCTTTGGTGGCTATTAAATAGACACATTCATGTCAAAACCAAAGAAACCAGGTGTTTAGCCAAGACCTAAACCTTTTCGCTTCTTCGTAGAATCGCGAAACAAAATGTTAAGCATTTTATTTGGCTATTCTACAAAGAATCGAAAACGTTTAGATCTTGGCTGGCCCCCCAGGGTAATAAACAAGCTCTTTCTGTGACTTCAAGAAGTAATTTTCATACAAGCTTTTATCCTCTATTTTATTGTCTTGGGGGTAGAATTAAAAAAAATCCTTTCTTAGCAGATGTCTATGTTGTAGCGCCTATCTGCAAGACAAATTGTAGGTCGATCCGTAGGACGTAGGTATTTGTTAGCCAGCCAGTCAACTTGTTTTAATTTAATTTGATATTTGAACAACTTAATTTAATTTGATATGAAGAGTAAAAGATTATTATTATTTACCATCAAATATTCCCAGTCTAAGCAAAATAAATATTCGCTTATTTTTTACGCTTAAATTAAAATAAGATAGGTCCTAAAGATAATATCAAAATGCAAGCGCGCCATACGCGAGCCGTCTAATAAATTAAAAATTTAATTAAAGTGGCGCGGTCACAAGTGTTTAATAAAAACGTTTCCTTTGGTTTTGTACATTAGCGACGACAATGCAGTTTCATTACGGTCGTCTCTAACGATTTACTAATGTACCGTATAGTATGGCCGTATTTATACGAGGGACTAGTGTTTAGAGACCCCGCAGGTAAATTATTGTTGTCATTTAATGGAATTAGTAATTTCTAGTTGTTGCTCCATCTCCGTTTTACAGAAAACGTACTTTTTTCAGGATAAAAAGTGTCCTAATTCCTTACCGGTATTCAAACTATGTATCTCCCTATCAAGTTTTATCAAAATCGGTTCAGTGGTTCGAGAGTAAAGTGGCAACAGGCAGACAAACATTCCGCACACGAACTAGGAAGAGAAGTCAACTCCAACTTTAATGTTAGGTATTATTTTGTTATAATCGTTTACATTGCTGGCTGGCTATCAAGTCGCATTTATCAGAAGTTAAGGAGGATATAATATTGATTCAGCAGTATGTGTGGTACACGACGAAACACACCTTCATAAATTAGGAAGTTTCCGAACTACGTGCCTGATTAGTTGCTGGAGGTCTTTAACGTTCTGCTAAGGTCGAGGGGCACAAATGACTCTACACGAGTTAACTAACGTTAAATTAGTGTGTACTAGAGGCGCCCGTAAATACGCAACGTCATAATCCGTTTATCGCGCGGGAAACGTACATTTTGTGGGTTGAAAATATCTTGTGCCCTTCCTCAGGACTCAAAGTATCTGTATACCAAATTCCTGCGAGATCGATTAAGCGGTTTGAGCGTGAAGAGTTAGCAGACAGACACACTTTCGCATTGATAATATTAGTGTGGAAGTATGGATGTACTCATCCATACTTGGACTTGATTTTTGCATAGACATATTTGAAAGGAAGGAGAGAAACATAGGCTACTTTTGATTTTGGAAAAACAAGAGTACCTGTCGTACTTTACGCGATTTTCTAATTCCACGTGAGCGAAGCTGCGGGGAAAAGCTAGTAATATTATAAATGCAGAAGTATTTGTTTTTTATTTCTTCATGTCCTAACGGAGGAGAGAAATAATCGATTTGATTCTGGTACAGACTTAGTGGAAAGGACAGAGAGTAAACACACTATAGACAATAGGCCACTTTAGGAATTGGAAAAACGTCATATTTCCAAATTTACATGTGAGCCAAGCCGAAAGCTAATTTGGTATGAATTCTATTTACTTAGCTTAAATTAAAAAGTGGATAAGGAGAGGAAACATTTTATAAAAAAAAATTAAAACAACATTCATATTTACCATAATTATTATTTCATTCTTCTACTATAATCTTTCTACTCTATATCATCCGGCTAATATACTGTCTGTGTAAAGTTAATTAAATTGAAATGATAGTTAATTAAATTGAAATGATAAAAACATAATCAGAACCGACGTCGGACAGGGAATGACTCGAAGGAGGGTAAGTACAGAGTGGGTGAGCGGGAACCTAAGCGAATTCTGCTTTCTGCTATCAGGGTTTTTAGAGATATTAAACATATGAAAAATTAAAGGTCCTAACGTCCGGCTCACCGCTAGACGTCAAGACTTTTAGTATTTTTTATTCCTAAGCACCCTGAAAAAGGTTCCCGCTCATGCCAAAACTTCTTTATCGAATGAGCGAAATGTTTAAGCAATGTAAACGTTTGTGTGTTTGTATGTTAGAGGCGGGTAATCTCAGAAATTACCGAACCTATTTCAAACATTCTTTCAACATTAGAAAGCTTAATTATCCGGGATTGCCTAAGATCGTTTGTCTACTAAAAACCGTCACCGTCAACGAAATTATTTTGGACCGATAAAGACCGATAAATATGCTACTAGGATCTAGGCCTCTAGGTTTCATTTTCAATTCGTTTTCAATTCGCTCTGTAGTGGCGTAGAGCAAAATGAAACTTATTTCTATGTCATTCAGTCGTATTTGGACGGTGACAGCGTGCGTACAAACGGACATAAGCGTATTTTTGTTTTGAAATAAGTAAACACCTAGAGATTATTCCCTTTCTTGCGGGGTAAATTAGCTCTACAGTTCTTATATTTACCCGACTGCGCCAGAAAGCGGGTTATGTTTTTGAAGAGTAATTGCATGTCATTAAAAATCAAAATGACGGTAACAAAATTTTTATTTCACCTGTTTCGGTCGAGTAGGATTGCAAAATGAACGGCTTTAAATAGCTATTTTAGAAATATACATAACTTGATGTTTAAATTGAAATGGTTCCTGCAGTCTGTTTTTGGATATTTAGCTTGTTTTCCTGTCTAAGAGAATAAAAACAAAATAAAATATTAAAGCTCTCTGTGAGAGCACCGACTTCAGGAAACACCCAATCATTGGCACTAAGCGGATTTGTGGAAGCCATAAATAAAACATCATTTTTCTCGTTAAAAGTATATTGATTTTTCCAGACAACAGTGCAAAAAGTGTTTATTGAACTTATAAGCTCTTTGTAGTCTGCAATATTTTTTTATGACTGAACATCTTGCAATGTTTTAAATTAAGCGAGAGCTTACCTAGCCAACTTAGACAGGTAACGGTTAAAAAAATATTGTTATTATGTCTTAAAGTTACGAATAATAAAAACTAAAGAAACAACTCTACACAAATGCGTTATGAATTTTGTTTATTTCTTCTTGGTTCTTTTGGACCTACATATCTTATAGTCCGATACCGCTGAACGTAGCCACACGTTATGTTTATCAAGACTTTGAATCTTACTCGTTAATAATTAAACTAAGTTTAATACTAGTAACAAATACTTTTTTTATTCGTAGCTAAAAATCTTAAAGTGGCGTATCGTGGGGGGGGGGGGGGTAGGGAGGGGCGTCCCGCCTGTCGAACCTATTTACTGTCTTTGCCCTGTGGCAAGTATTGACATATGGTATAAGAAATATGATGTGAGATAATGCTCATATTTTGAGGTGAATTATAGTTATACAGTCCACTCGGTGTTTTATTCACCGCCCCGAGCGTACTTTTTAGCTAGCGGCAAAATTTCACATAAAATAATAAAATAGGTACTTTTAAATATTTGACCATTTTATATTTCTGACACTACTAAAAGTCGGAGCCATTAAAAAAGCACGGAATATTTCATTACTTATTCTGTGACGAATTCTAGGAATTCCGTAGCTAAGTGCTTATATTTTTATTTATTTCAAATTTTTATTCCCACGATTATTCTTCCTCTTCTTACCTGTAATGAAAAACATTGCATTGTAAGATACTTGATAGTAACTGCACTGACAGAAAAATCCCAAAAAATATGAAAAAATAACCGCGTGAATAAAATCGCTCCTAATGATTGTGAAAAATTGTACAATGAAAAAAAATAAAAATTCTAATCAACGGACAGCGAAAAATGTCCTAGGGGGCGGCCATATTGTCGTCCGGTCCGGGCGGCCGATATCCACACTATGCCATTGAAATCATAACTCGACCAATAGAGGTAGACTCAGCCATCTGCCCATGAATCATGTGAATTATATATTTCTTCGATGGTACAAAAATTTGACTTTTAGATTAAAAATTAAAAAATTGTGTGTATATTGCCGAAATTTTGTATAGAGGTCAAAGCAACGATGTTGGATAGGGCGACAAGTACCGATGTGTAGGTATAGTGTATTTTTGAGGGAGTTACGAAAGGCTGATCGTGCCCGTAGCTTCGTCTTAGGTGGAAAAATGAACGCTGCAGAGGCTTAAAAAAGTTTGTGTAAAAAAATATTGCAAAAGAATTGCTCTACAATTCATTTTAGAAAAATTTTGCCAAAAAATTTAAAAGTTTTGATAAAATAGTCACTTGAAAACCAATTGAAATTTATTGTGCACTTATTACTATTTTGCAAAATTAGTAAATATATGCAAGAAAAATGACAAAGTGAATTGTTGTTTGCATTATTGCCAAGTGGACATTTAGGGGAGCAGTCCCCCTAGAAAAGTTGCTAGCGATTAACGTTTGCGATAATCGCTTCGCTTGATCTGTATGGGATTGACATATTTGAACTCGACTAGATCACGTGACTTTTCGTTCGTCTATGTCAATCCCATTCCTAAACACGCCAAGCGATTATCGTAAACGATAATCGCTTGACACTTGTCTAGGGGGGCTCGACAGCTACTACTATACACCTCTACCCACTAAAACTGCAGCGTTCTTCTCGCCTAAGACGAAGCTACGGGCATGATATAACTGTAACTCCGTCAAGTATACGCTTCCCAGTGAAAAAAAGATATTCTTTGAATACTGTGTCGACACACGACAGGAAATACCTAAGTTGTTGGTAATGCCCGCTAACGATCAATTAGGATATTGTTCGTGGTATAAGCACAGGCACACGTAGATTGCTTTTACGCCACTATGCGCAAACATTGTGCTTCTTTAGTCCACAGGGTGAGGGGGAGCAACAACAGCAATTGCTATGATAGCCAGTAGACTTGATTGCCCTTATGTGCGTCACTGCTGCGCCATATCTAATGGTATGGAGCAGAGGTGATGCATATAAATGGTTGCTAAAATAATTCAATTTAAATCTAAAATAATGTAATTGTTACTAACATAATTTTTAAGCCTTTACTAACAAGTGAGTCTCTGTAACTTTTGTCAATAAAATATTGATTGATTGATAAGTCACTTTTTCAGAAATTTAGGACGAAATAGTTGCTGAGGTCAAAGATCAGCAGATTTTTAATAAAGATATATAACGGTGAAAAATAATATATCTAACTCAGCTAAGCTTAATAAAAAAACTTACGTATTTTGTATGATACGAGCCTATAAAGTTTGTCTAAACATTAAAAAAGTTATAAATTAATAATTTCAATTTTTTAAATATTATTATTTCTTGTCTTTCTATTTATAGATAGGCAAGATAGGTAAGTCGAAAAAAATGTATGGGCATTGGACGTAATTAATCATAAATAATTTGTGAATTCAAGGTATTCTCAAGTGCCCTTGAACACACAAAAATGTCATAAAATCGGTCCCAGTCATAATATTACTATCATCATGTTATATTATTAGTACCTGTTGCGGTTTCATATATGAGCGGGGGAGAGGGGTGGGGAGTGATTGTTTTCAGAATAACTCCGCTGTTTTGTGCCTACACTCAAATGAAAGTGAATTTAATTAAAGAAATAGATTAAACCAAATAAACATTTATAACAGACATTGTTTATTTATGAAGATAAAAAAGGTTATTTTATCTATAAATGTAATAAAACAGTAAGATTGGCGTGTCTATACAATTAATATTTTTACAAACTAATCAATGTTGGCGGCTTAGGAACAGTTAAAGAACACAAATTGACAAAAAAATATATATCGGTTTGTCTGTTTGTACACGCTAATCTCCGGAACTACTAAAGGAATTAGAATATTTTTTTTTATTTAATAGCTATTAAGTCTAGCCAACACATAAGATACTTTTTATCCCCGGAAAATGCACGGTTCCCGTGAAATTTTCGCGCAACGAAGTTGTGTGAATCAACTTGTATTGTAATAAAAATAGTGGAAACAGTTCAAACTTAAACTTTTTCAAAATTAAAAAATACACTCGTATTTTTTAATTTCGTATATGAATTTCCACCAAAAGCCATCGCCCATCGGAGATTTATTTTATATCGAAAATCGGTAAAACAAAGGCCAATATGTTGTTATTACGTGATAATAATATTAGTAATACTTACTATTTCATAGATAATGCATGTCTATTGCCGCTTTAATAATCTATAATTATAATCGGCAAAAACACGTGTTGTATGAGAGTTCATACAACACGTGTTTTTGCCATTTTCTTTTTAACCGACTTCCAAAAAGGGAGGTGGTTAAAAATAAAGAAAAGGCTAAAAATCTACAGCTGACTATGTAATTGACTAGCAGTTAACTATAAAGGGAAAAATAAATTTTAAACAAAAAAAATAAAACCGAGTTCCACCACAAAAAATAGATGAACTAAAAAGTAATAAATAATTATTTTTCTCAGTAAATGCTTTATAAGGATTTGCCTTAATGATGAGGACATTAACCGTAGTCAATCTTTATAACTTTGAAGTCGGTACCAGCTACCTTAAACGTAAGTTTAATGTCAAGAATCTAAGAAATTGTAAAAGCTGGTGGAGGTTAACAGAGAAAAATAATTATTTATTACTTTTCAGTTCATATATATTTTTTTTGTTGTGAAAGTCGTTTTTTTTTGTTTAAAATTAATGTTAATAATTGATGTCGCCGCTGGTCGTCTACATCGCGGTATTGCTTGACAGTTCATGATCTGTTATAGCGGTTTAATTCACAAAGTCACGTTTTCCCAATCTTGCTCGTCAGTGGTGCGGTACCCGTCGTACGTGAGGCTAACTCGTACTTGGCCGGTTTTCTTGGATATTTTTGGAGAGGAGAACTATATCAGAGTCTTTTATTCAGTATTTTTTTTTAGATTTTGTAAGTTCCACAAAATAAATAGGAAATAGACCAAATATTTATCTAGTTATTTAAAAAAGGTAAGAAGTTAAAAAACTTTGTGTGAAATCTTTTTTAGTTTTTTGAATTTGACTAAGCGCCCTTCTTCACTCCAAAGTTTCCCTTAACACGGTACCAAAGTAAGTACATATTTTACTTCAATGGAATAAGTTTCATGGAAATTTTATTCCTCTCAATAAGAATAAGTGGCTCTGAATTGTTTGCTCAGCACCTTTATCTAATATTACAATAATGGCTTGTTTGTCGCCGCTCGCATTAGGCAATTAATTTATTTTATGTCTCGGGGGCTCAGAACGTAATTGTTTTTGTAAGATAAAAATAATTGTTTTCGTTATGTTCTTCCTTCGTACTTCCGAATAATCTCACCGCCGAATTAGGGCTCGCTTATTCGTTTCTCGGAAGCAGCACCGTCCTAGACGAGAGAGTCGTTTTAAAAGGCACCTGAGTCCGGGGGCACCTAGTCATTGGCACGTAACTACGCCCCTGACGAGCTTTAATTACTAATGTGGTTTGGCGGTCGACGTCGACGTGAGACGGCGTGCCAGCTGTACGGTAATAAGAAGCCTTCTTCAAGTCTGTAATTATTCCACCTTTAAGCTCTGCACGAAACAATGTAAAGGTACCTATTATTGTTTTTTACAATAAAGGGACCGCTTGAAAATAGCATTCTTAGATTTTGCTAAGAAATATCTTCTTGTCTAATAAGACATCATTATTTTCTAGAAGGTGTAAGGGCTAATTCACACTGCAACGCGACGGGACGATACCCAAGATGCCTTTCTTTTGTATAGAACTGAGAAGCTTTCATTTAGTAGCACGGCATTGAAATCTGTAAATTTCATATAAATTTAGAAATGCATATCTGCGTGTATCGTCGCGTCACCTTGTGGTGTGAATTGACCCTAATGCCTACTTGAAATTAACATCCACTAAAATGACCGGCTTAAAGATTGGATTAGGATTGGAAAGCCGAGAAATTGAGGAAGGAAACAAAAGAAAGAAAAGAAAAAAAACCTTTCAGCAGAAGCCGCGGGCAAAAATTATACGGTAATCAATCGATGACAAATCTATGAACCACTTAATTAATTTTTAATACCAACGTTATTAATAATCAAACAAAGTTACGGCTAAATTATCTGCTAATTTATCGCTGCTAGGTGTTTCATCTGTGCGGAATTTGCATTTTAATAAACGCTATGAAGTACCTGCACTAAAAGTTATATTTAAATTTAATTTTGCTTTAACATTTTGAGCAAAATATCCAGTTGCATGTTTATATTAGTTGACACTCGCAACTTCGCAGCGTATAAAATTCGTTCATCTCGCAGGAACCGTACAATTTTCCGGGATAGCGCCATTTCCCAGGACTGCAAATATGTCCGTATCAAATTTCACCAAAATCGGTTTAGCGGTTTGGGCGTGAAGAAGTAACAGACGGACAGACATACTTTCGCATTATATTCAATAAGTATGGATACTAAAACTATATAAACTAAACCACTACAAATGTTTTAAAATTATGAACTAAAATTAATTATTCACTGTTTAAATAAAACCATAACTTGAAAAATACAACGATCTAATGTCGACGAGTTTGCATATTCATTACCAACACAGACCGTAAATTCAACTAACTTATGATGTTCGAATAAGAATAACCTTCAAGTAGTTTATAACTGTTTAGCGATAGAGCATTAGATAATAAGTTGTACTTCGATAGCAGTTAACTTTAAGTTGTTGTTGGATTACCTCGTCGTTCGCGGCTCAAAATTTAGTTCGGCCGACTTTATGATAGGTATTGAATATCGAGTGGCACGAGTAGCAGCAGCAAACCGATACTGAAACTTATTCCAACAACCACAATTAGGTTTGTTTCCAACTGAAAAATAGAAAGTTGAACTTTTATTGCAATATTTTATACGTAACTTCAGTGGAGGGACGAATTTCGAGACTAGAACGAGGACCTAAATTCTGATTAAAATAAAAGTAGGAGCATAAATTCGCATTATTTATTCTCAATTTTTGTTTTGTATAACTCGGTTCTTAATTAATTTCTGGAAAGTTATTCCGAAATTATTTAGACAGTTTTGCGTCGAAAGTTTTTTCGTCGACCGCGGCGCGGCGAATGTCGTAGAAGATTTCAGATTTATGTGTTATTTCGGAAAGTTTTAAATTATAGTTTCAAACTTTGCCTAAAACTAAATTAATTATATTAAATGCTTCTTTGCCTTGATGAAGTGCCTCACTAGCGCTTGCTAACTCGCTTAGTTGTTGCAAATTGCAATTGATTTTTAGAGGAATAATTTCGAAATATATTTTCGCTTGAATAGTATGGTAGGTGCATTAGCTTTTGTATTTATCTCGAAAACTCAAAGAATGCTAAATAAAAACCACTCATGTGCTGTTTCCTATTGAGATAGAATATGAGTACCAACATAAACTTGCCAGTACAAACTATAACAAAAGTACATCGCGTTATCAACCGGAAGAAAAATTATGTGCAAATAAATTATCCTCGCCTTATATATTTTTATTTTACGGGGCGAGAGCAATTTTTTCGTCCGTCAGACCGTATTATTAGATTTACTTTTAATGAGTTCGGAAATTTGACGAAATATATTTTCGTGTTCCATGCATTAACAATTTTACCTCATACTTTATTAAAAACCTTCCGAGGATTCGTCTTTTCAGCATAACACTTCGGTCTAAAATACAGAGCGAATAATAATATTACCAATGTCATTTTTGTACCAAAATAGGTACTTACCAAAATATTATTTTGTTTTTTATCAAAGTGGGCTGTATGATAATAATATTAATAGTTTTCTAAAGTGCACTTTTAAAATTGTCATGATAATGCAATGCATTCTTAACCGGTAGCTTTAGTAATAATTATATTTAGATACTATAATATTCCAGCATGTTACAGATCCAAATTCGTAAGTTATAAACCCTTAAAATGAAAAACTGATTCACACCAAAATACGATCATTCTTCTTATTTCTTAACTAGTTGGTGCCCGCAACTTCGTTGCGCGAAAATTTGTATGTCACGCGGAAACCGTACATTTTACCGGGATAAAAAGTATCATATTACCTAGAGTTAACAGCTATTAAACAAAAAAGATTAATTCAAATACGTCCAGTAGTTACGAAGAATATAGAATTAGCGCAAACAAACAAACAAACAGATAAACAGACAGACAACATTTTTTTTGTCATCAACATTGATTATATTGTGAAAATACTAAATTTACAGACACTCCAATTTTACCGTTTTATTATTTGTGTATAGATTAGCGATTTAATAATAATTGATTATTTTATGAAATATATTTAACGCTGAATGACTATACCTAGAAGTAACTTTTTTGAAGGTTTCAATTGATTATATGATCTGATTGGAAAAAACTTTTCGAGGTTTAGGGGATATTAACCTCACTCCCTCACCCTCACCTCTCTAACCTCTAGATTTTTAATCCCCCTTTGCCACAGGCTTACCTTCAAAAGCCTCACGTTTATAGTCCACGTGTATAATTAAAATAATAATAAAGTTAATTAACTTAGAACTTCTAACATATCATCTAGAAATAAAAACTTAACATTTCTAAGTTTGGTCCCGTTGAAACAGACACATTGCTACGAAATACGATATTGCGTCTCATAAGTGTCACTTACCTACAACAATACTTCTACTCGTGTAACAAAACGTTGCTAAATTACATCATTATTAAACATGTTTTAATTACGTTTAAACCTTCCAATGGTACTTTTATTTTCCACGTAGGTGTTTTGTCGCTTTGCCAAATTACCTACTCCAAGTTTTTGATTGCAGCCTCTTAAGTATATACTTATTTTAAAAGATTTACGTGTTAGTTTCTTTAAGATCCAATCAAAGTCTGGAATCCCAGTAACAGTTAAGAGATAAACATGCTCTTTAACAACAATTATCCCAAAATTGCATTATGCGAAAACACAGCTTTGGTAAATTTATGTTGCCGTACAGCCTACATATTGCCGAGGTTAAATTCACATCAATTCTCTTAATCGAATACTATCAATTAGTATGTACTAACTGCACTATGCGCCAGAATGAGTTTTCCTACGTTTTTTGTGAAAACTCATGAAAAAGTTAGGACGCTTCGACCTACTATTTTTCAGATTTTTGTAGAGCACATTTTTAGCTTATTGAATGCGAATATTAGTGATATTAGTTTTAAGTAGAAAATTTTGATTATTATTTAATTCAGGTCTAGAGTGATGTAGTAGTAAAATAACATGTATTTATGCCTGTAGTATGCGTTAGCTTTTTTCCTTTTCCTTTCGGTTTAAAATTGTGTAAACATTAGAACATTCTGGTGTATTGCTACTCCAAATCCTTTCAACTTAGTCCATGCAAAATTCAAGTTGATTGGTTGCTTCGTTAGGGGCTGGATGAAGGGAAAAGTAACAAAACGAAATAGACAAACACACTTTCCCATTTAGTAAATTAGTATTCATGAATTAATGATATTCCTTTTATACTACGACCACGAAAATTTAGCCACTTCGCCACTTACGAGCGCCGTTTATGAAGCAAATTACTGTGTATGGTAAAAAGTACAATTTCGTATCTCGTCTCGGCGCCTGTGATCATGTAAATTAGAAAACTTTTCATGTCATTGAAGGTTTTTGAACGCTCGCACGTCCTGCGAGTTTCCGACATGTTTTCTTTCAGATACTTTACAATTTACATAAACATTCTTATCACCGCATTGCATATTGATGAAGTCAGAGGATAGTGCTCATATCTTCTTTCACAAGCTGAACGCTTACAGTTTTACATTGGATTTTTTAAAAATACTTATCCTAAGCTAAATAATTTTGCTAGCCTTAAATATTATTTTCATAATAATCTTTCTAGTTTTTTTTGACTGATCATCAGGGTGTCGTAAAATGTGTAATTGCAAGCAAGCAATTTGGTCACTGGTTATTAAACACCATTTCCGTGACCATACCCTGCCCGTGTAGTCCTGGTACTTTTGTAATTCTATGAAAAAAAAAATAGTGAATTTTTAAATAATAAGCCAAGTAGCTGCTATTATTTATGTTGCCAGATTACTTCGTACATATAGTACTACATACCGTATGCTCGTACAAGTTATCGTCAGAATTCCTATTTCGATCATCGAAGACATTCTATCAGCTCATGAAATCGGATCATAACATTGATCTCTTCACCAGTAGCCTAGCATGTGTCAATACAAATTTTCTTAAAAATGAAAAAAATAATAATAATAGAAAAAAAAAACTGTAATACATGTAGTTTTCAAATAGTCACTAACCTTGTTAATTGTTATCAATTTTATACGAGCTACCTGTGGAGGCTTGTAATTGATTTTTTTTCTACCTTAAGTTTTTATATAGCAAGCTGTAAGCCACCCAAACATAATAAAATAAAATAAATAAATAAAATAAATTATGAAACTCAACTATCAGTATGTGGCTTTTGCATTTGTTTTTGGAGTGCATCTCGTCACATCCTGCAACTTGTATAATATTTTTAGTTACAAGTTATAGTACATATTGTGTATTTTGTCCCATAATATAAAGAAGAGTAAAATGTTTTCTAAAAGTTTCGTGTTCTAAATTGATATTTTTCAATAAAATGTAGAACCAAATATGTTTGAACGAAGGTTCGGATAAAATTGGCAATCAGGTTCGACTTCGATAGCATAGTCTCTACTGAAAATCTTTTTTTACACTGGTGCCGATGACTTTTTTGTTGTATTTTAGTTATCATGCATCCGTGTCCGTGGCATGTAAAATATTTGATTGCTTTTTTGTTCACATCCGCGCTAGCTGTAAGGAATTCGGGGTCTCAGGAGTGGCGTGTGCGACCGTGCTCTCCTTTTGAAAAGTGTTTCCTTTTTTAAAGTTTTTTTATTTACAAACAAATTATTGACACATCGCTTCTATTCTTACAAGTGCCGACCATCACATCTATATGCGAGTTTCCCATTGAGCCTATAGGCTCAATAGGGAAAGGAAATAGGGATAGGGAAAAAGACTTTGACCTTCGGTGAGTTATATATGATACGTCCATTATAAGCTGACCACCTAACCCTAATAGTTTTTGTGGTGTTAGGATTAACCTCCTCATTCATAAAATATTTAAGCAATATTTAACTCAGCAAGGTTTGCTGTCCCTTTCTGGAATACTGAAAACGTCACACGACAGAAAGGAACTACGAGCCTTGATTAGTTAAACATTGTTTAAATATTTTTATGAAAAGGAGGGTTAATGTTCAGATTATAAATAAGGAAACCTAAATAAGATCACAACCTCATTCTAGGTTTTCCTACGCGAGGGAGAATCACTTACATTAGTATATAATATGTATAAAGTTTGTTCTAGTCTCTTCTCATTTGTTCCCATTTAAGAGCTTTCAATATTAATTGAAACGTCAATCAACAGAATTTGTCGATTCGAATTTTACTCTAAAAGGTTTGTGGTAACAGTTTGATAAAAAGTGTTTTTATTTCAAGCTGTTCAAGTGTCTGATTTAAAAGCATCTGCTTTTATTCAATAAAAATCATGCAAAGGAGCTTAGGTTTTATTTACAGTGTTAATAATTTAATTAAAAATGTGTGTTTTTGACCTTTCTGTTAATTGATCTGTTGCGCATGGAAATCTTTTGCTAGGGATTGCGTTGAATTATTTGTTTTGAGGTATGATACAGTTATTTTGGCCAGTTATTGTTATAATTCTTATAATAATAAATTGAAGTTTATAATAAATTGCACCCTCCCACCCATCGTACCCCGAGCATACGTTAACAGAGAGCAATTCCCAATCTGCGTGGCGTATGCTCTAACAATTCACAAGAGCCAAGGCCTAAGCCTAGAAAGTGCTATCATGGATATTGGAACCTCGTCTTGTGGCCAAGCCTACGTGGCGCTTTCAAGAGTAACCAATCTTCATGGAGTGCACATTATAAATATTGACATCAATAGTATAAAAGCTCAAGTATCAGCGATTACCGAATACAACCGTCTTAGGCGAAAATACTGTTCTGGTCTTTCAGAAATTAAGCCGTCCGTCCGTGAACGAGATAAACTGTTGCTACTGTAACAGAAACAGAACCGGAAAAAAAGAAAAGAAAGATTAGTAATAATAAAAAAACTACTTCTAAAAAGAAAAAACTGCCTAAGAAGAAAATGTAACCATTCAGTCAACGTCTGTAAAAAAGAAGTGAAATCCCACCAAAACATTCTGTATAAAACTAGCCAAGTCTCGATAGAGCTGCTTGTTTATCTCTAAAACAAATGAAATCTCTACAATACGTTGAGCAAAGTCTAAGGTTCCTTCATGCGATTTATTTATTATTATAGTTAATTTTATGTGACTTGGCCGTTGACTTGTAATTAGTAGATTATGATTAAAGTTTAAGGGAAACATAGAAACAATCACCAGAGTTCTTACAACTAAAAATAAAGATAGATTCGAATCACAAAAAATTGTTAAGTGGACTCTATACAATCGGCAAAGAACTTTAGAATATTTCAATAAATCTGCAAATAACTTAGTAAATAAACTTGTACATACTAATTGTGTAAAGAATTTTTAACGGCCATATAAAATTAACTATAATAATAAATAAATCGCAGTAAGGAACCTTAAACTTGGCTCCACTTATTGTAGATATTTCATCACTTTTTAGAGATAAACAAGCAGCTCTATCGAGACTTGGCTAGTTTTTTACAGAATGTTTTCGGTGGGATAGATTACATCTGAGGCATGTTAATTATGCCTTGCTTGATCAGTTAATTTCTGTGTATCAGTGTACTAATGTTATTGCTATCAATTAGTTCTATTGAAAGGCTGAACTAATTAAACTTTATTGTACAGCTAATTGTTAAATATTATGTTGAAGTTGAACTTCAACAACGATTAATCATTCAATTTTCACTTTATTGTGTTTAATCAACTGTAGGTAGGAGGCAGTGTCGTGATCGTTGAATCAAAATTTCAAGTTATGTTCTTCACCCGATGCCTAAATTGCATTCGACCATTATTAGCCATTTGTTAGCTCAAAGATCTCCCTTGTCACTCATCTTTCCATTGTGTATTTATAAACTAAAAGAATATCTCCTTGTTCTTTAATATAACTGGCAAAGCCAATTAGGATAAATAAAATAAGTATTAATTTAACTAAAATATGTGTATCAGATAATACTTTATTTTAATTCGCCTCCCAGGACTATCCGGCCCACAAGATATTGTATCTGCAAAATGTAAATTAATTATTTTTGAACAATGGACGCGCGAGCAAACGATATCGTCGTCTCTCTATAGACGATATTATCGAAGTTTATCATTAATATTTCAGGTTATAATTTTACAGAGTATTATTTTGTTTGTAGGTACTGTGATTATTGAAGACTTGAATGAGAGCGGAAGCATGAATAGGGTAACTAGCATTTTATAACATTATTTAAATTACTTATATTATTTAAATTATTTTTTTTTCCGTACACATAATTTTAGCAATCCCTGTTATTTGCATATTTAATTATGTATTTACCTAATTAGTGGAAAAAAAACGATCCTGAAGCCTTCATTTGTGCACTTTAAAATTTTCATCCCCGGGAAAATACTAGTACTTTATAGACAGAGGGCCTTTCATCTTTTTCATTCGTATTATACAAAATTTTACTTTTCACCAAGAGGTCTGCATGACTCGAGTAAATTTTAAATACTTTTCCCTCCCTTTTTAAAGTAGGTATTACAAACCCATGAATATTCAATCAGAAAAATTGCCATCGGTCCGGTATTTCGACCACGTTAATAGAACACGTAGCCTTTAATCAAAATTTATTCGGTCGACTGACTCGGCCTTATCCATACATTTAAACAGGAACCGCTATATAACTTTGATTATTTACCTGCAATGCGATTCGATTCTACTCGTGTGTTTTATTTTCTCAACAGAAAAGAAATACGATTTTTGGCAAACATTCCACGAAAAACCAAAAAGCCTAAAAAAGTTCATAATTTCCTTTTTTGTTTTTGGGGGTTGATATTTTTTCAAAATTTCGTTATTAAATGTACTTTTTCTTTTCAACTTTGTGTGCGATTTCTTTGTAGGATGTAAGTGCTCGCTATGATGAAATTTGAGAGTGAAAAGTGTGTATGAAACCTCGTTGCTACAATGGGCAAGATGACATTTTTTTTCTTATTGGGAGTTAATGACGCCCTATATATCGGTAAAAATAAATCTGAAAGCTTAAATTCTCTCAAAGATATGATATTTCAAAATCTCATAAAATAGACCTTCCCAAAATGCTCCATACAAAACGATACTCCAATACGCCACTAACCGTCAATTTGTACGCATCGCGAGAAGGCTTTCTTCGTTAGCAATACTAAATACTGCATTTATGAAAGTGGTTTTATAACAAAAGTTGTTGTTAATTGCCTAAATTATCAAATGGTATATAAATATTTTGAAGCATTAGTACCAAAAAAATCGACTAACCTGCCCAACTTTGCATGTTTATTACAAAAACAATATAGAATTTAATAAGCTGAAATATTGGATATACTTTTTTTACTATTATATCTTAAATCTATTTAAAAAATTAGCGAAATTTGACCTAGTACACCACCTTATTATAGGGAGCACAAAATACTGATTGAATTGATATCATAACCACGCGGATGTAGTCGCGGGCAGCAGCTAATATTAATTTAATATTAAACTGCATTTTATTGGGCTATATTAGTTGCGTTAATTAGAAAATTTTTTTAAACAAATCTCAAAGTTTGTAGATCAGTAACCATCGGAAAAATTCATTTATAGCCATATATGGCAAAACCATGATACAAATTCTCCATAAAGAACTATATTCATGAGAACTCATCCAACATTTTTCTGTACCTCAAGGTCCGGGCACTCAGGTTACTTTCGTGTTTTGTTTGACAATGAGCTGAGTGAGGTGTAATATCGGAGCTCATTGCTGTCCAGGTCCCTGTGTAACATTTGCATGTGGACGTGTGTCTCCTTCTAAATGAAGTGTGAATTCAAGACGTGTCCGCCAGCGCCACAGGGAATTGCTACTGTCGGTATATTCCGGTAAAAATACTAGGGAAATGTCCCTAATAGGTAAATGTTATGCTGAATAACGTGTTTGTCAACTGGTCAACAAGGTCTTAGAGATATGCGGCGTTAAACAAAGCCTATGTCGCGTTCGAGCGAGTGAGGTAAATGTAGGTTTAATGAAATTGGTTACCGGCCTGTTTCACCGCTTACACTTAAAGTTTCTGTTAGGCGTTCTACAAATTTTTTTGACAGATTCTCCATACAAAATCTGTCAAATAAATCACAATAGTATCACTTTTATCGGCTGACAAATTTGCTGGTTACTAATATATTTACACTACATTACACTGTAAACATTTTTCTGGTTCGTTAAATTGATAGAAAATTGAAAAACGCAACGATTTTTAAATATTCTACGTTGTAAACTTTTTAGTAACAAATCAATTGCAATCAATAGAACAAAGCCTACAATTTTTTGCATGAAATGAATGAAGCATACAGCTGTAGACTAAGTATAAAGTTTTTAATCAATATCTATGTTTTACAAGTTAATTTGTGCTTTTGCTTTGTTTTTGGGACCTTTTTACTTTTAAGGTATTGGATAAAATAGTTATGGAGATCTTATGAAGGGTTATGAGAATTCCGAGATCATTTATATACATTTCTTTAGTGATACAATATATAATTAATATGAATCATTGTTATAAGAAGACTCGGTTGGACAAGCAACGAAGGTTTTAAACACTTGTGGAGTTATATTGAAATTCGGAATGCGATATTGGTCCTTTTAAAAGTCTGAGGTTTATTCACAGGTTTACAACACGATACAATTTCACTTGGTTTTAAAACTTCCTTGCGCAATGACAGCCTTAACATGGCGACCGAGAAAGTGTTTCTTTCTATGTCGGTATAAAGTATAGAAAAAATCTGTCAGTTTATCCAAACAATCAGTCAGTTTTTCTATACTTTCATATTCCTACGATGCTTTTGCTAAGCCTGCAAATATTGCCCTTGCTTTATCTCGTAATCTGTGGAACGGGAATCGTGAATCGTAAGTCCACGCATTTGCACTTAAAAAAATCTGTAAAATTCCAAATCAAAGTAGTTGAATTATGCGCACCTTTTCGCAATCCGGATGACTGTAAGCCGCGGTTTACCGGAGTTTTTGTTAAAACGTGATTGGGTGCTGGATGCGATTACTGAATGCTGACGTTGGGACAAAAATAGGGTAGAACCAGCTATTATATAAACTGAATATCTATAATATAATTATAATAAATAAGACCATTTTATTACTACCTATGTACTATCAAAGTATGTAAACATATAAAATTAAAGGTGACATGATATATCGAGGCAGTATCCAAAAAACTTGACGGATCGTCGATCGGACTGAAATTTTACATGCAGGTATGTATGACGTAGACATCCGCTAAAAACGGATTTTGAAAATATGTTAAATTTGCGGGTTTGGGAGTAAATGTATTAGTACCAAGGTGATAAAATATAGTATGTATGAAAAGTAAGCAAGCGAAACTACTACTACTAACCCCCTAATTCATAAAAACAGTGTTTAACTAATCATTCGATGTCCCTTTCTGTTGTGTGTCATTTTCAATATGCCAGAAAAGGATTACGAATCTTGATTAGTTATAGTATAAAGAGCTAACCCCCTCAGGGTTAGTGTTTCATATTATATCAGTTTTCTGCCATCCCTATTATACGCCGAAAATATTTGCAACAAAATCGGTTCATATTAAACTTCATTAAAGTTTCTAGTAAGAGTGATCACTAATCTGATATAATTATCCTTTGTCGTAACGATTCCAGAATTTGGTGGATAATATCTGAAATTGTAATCATGCATAATTTGGCCTCGTATGTTTCCATAATTCCTGTCTTGTTACATAATTACGTGCCTGATACAGTAATTGGTGTGATGTATCACATTGTGGGAGTAAGAAACGACAGACAGGCCGACAGAGAATTGTTTCTGTGCATCTAATTTAAATAATTCTAAATGCTACGCGCCGCTGGCGGCTTTCAGAACGGCTTGATGGAAAGAGTCTAGGTACACGTTTTGTTTTGTTGGAATATATATGTTGGTTTAGAAATATATAATTAATATTTTAATAATGACTCAGACATAAAATATCATAGCTGAAAGAAGCTCTGAAATGTAAAAAGCCTGTATAAATACACATTAATTGTACACATTTTACTATATCAAAATAATATTATATTGGTTTAAGTAATTAGAAACAGAAACATATTACTGAAGGTTAGGTAATGTAGACATGTTCGCTCGGTAAATTGTTGATACAGTAGATGGGCAGTTTAATATTGTTTAGTATCAAGTTGCGATTTTCCTGCGCAGATCTCGTCACATCTTAACATTCTATCAGTTGAGGTTATCGTTCCGAGTCCCGGCTTTATGAGGAAAACATTGAACTTGCTTATGAAGTATGTAATTAACTGTTGTTAAAACTTTAATTAAGTTGAAATGATTGTTATAACATAATTATGTGAGTATTCTAAATATATTATAACACCACTCAGTAAATATAATAGTTTAATATCTAGTCGGCCTAGTTCAGAACAAAGACTGGTTATTACATATAAACGCCTAGTAATTGCATTATATATGCAAGAGTTACTTCACCATGTAAGCGAACAAAATATAAAACTTTTAATCCAAAAGAGTAGAGCCTAAAAATGTAGAGTGAGAACTTTAACTCCGTGGTAGTATCAACCTAAGCTAAGCCAATACGTAAAATACACATTCGAAACAGCTCCCCAAATTCAGATCCATTAAAGGCTTGTATTTGCCAGATATACAAAATTAAAAGTCCGGAGAATACAGGCTCTTTTCTGTTGTTATTGTTTTCAAATATTATTGTTTTCATTCATTATTAAGCGGCCATTTGCAATTTACATCAAATTTAATTCTTTTTCCGACCAGGCGGGGCGCTTCAAATCATGTCAGTAAAGTGCTGTCATATCAAAAGGTATCGTCAGTCCAGCGTGTTTATATATATAGAGGTCAGTGCTGGGACCAGATAAAAGTGCAATATATCGTGTGAGACACGAAAACGCGACTTATATCGCTTGTTAAGGGCACCGTGTCTCAGGTCACGTATTCGCCCAGTTATTACTTGGCTAAACTTAATATCGTTATATGTCGCCTAGACAACGTCGCCGCAATATATTTCCTTGTTGAATTGGTGCATAAAGTAATAAGTTTACAGTAATAACGACGCACCATGATGCCTTTGCGTAGGAAAATACACAACACATTTTTATTAAAAATTGCTGAGATTTGTGTACTTATTACACGACGACTGTTCTGCCGCCCTCGAGCTAAAATGCCGCTATGTACAAAGAATACTTTTTGAGTTATGATTGAGATGGTACTAAATAACGGCAATATTAATTATAATAACTCGATGACTATAAAAGCTACAAAAATTTTGCATTCAAGCTTGAGGACGGCAGTGTTGTTGCTATGCTTGAGGACGGCAGTGTTGTTGCTATGCTTGAGGACGGCAGTGTTGTTGCTATGCTTAAGGACGGCAGTGTTGTTGCTATGAATAATAAAGAATAAATAAATCTTCCGTAGAAGAGTAACTCTATCAAAATATGTTTTTTATGATATCTAGGGGGCAAGCGAGTAGACGGGTTACCTGATGGTAAGCAACTACCGTCGCCCATGGACACTCGTGACATTCGAAGAGTCGCAAGTGCGTTGCCGGCCCTGATGAGGGAATAGTGAATGTGAATCGGGATAGGAGATTAGGGAAGTTGGGCCTCCGTTAAACTCACTCACTGAACGGAACACACTACAATGCCGTTTCTCGCCAATTTTCTGTGAGGCCGTGGTATCACTCAGGTCGAGCCGGCCCATTGGTGCCAAAGCATGGCTCTCCCACGGCAATGAGCATCTGCATTATGTACTTGGGATCGGAAAACGTCTCATTGGTGGAACCCTGGTTCGAACCTGTACTTTCTCGAGTGCGAACCAAAGGCCTTACCCACTATGCCACGAACGCTCTAATGGGGCTTACATTATATAACATTTAGAAAGAAACCTAATTTAAAACGGTAATAGTATCCATATTAACCTAATATACGTTTCTTTTGTTTTTATTATCCGTAAATGGGAGACTTATTATATTGCAGTGGAAATATTTGATATGCAGTTTTGAGAGTTAATGACAGGAGCTTAAATACTCCCTAGTGCTTGGTAACGTCAAAACATTAACCAATCCCGTTAAAAAGTTCGAAATTTTTTTTAATAGACGCGTTACCTGATGGATAGCAACGGCCGTCACAATTGGACATTTGAAACAGTTAAAAAGTAAATTGAGTAACAATCTCAACACAATTCGTAAGCTCCCAGCATTTATTGATGCGAAACAGCAAATAGAGTTCCTAAAAGAATGTTCTAACTGTCCTGTTGTAAAACCGGCCTATTTGGTTATAGGTAAACCGTGCGGTGTTGAAGAATCGCTCGCCTCTAGCGAGAACCGTTCCAAATATTTGTGTTTGGATATTCGTGCTGTAAAATTTTCGTCCGATTTTTAAATAGTGGCTGTAGAAAATAATTCTAGCGACGTCGAAAATTCTCTCAAACACTTGACGGTTCGACAGTTATAATTTTCTTTGTCATACAATTCCCGTCGTGTAAATATTGAAAGTAAAATATTTACGACGTGCTCCGTAATGGATTCTGACCAAGCGAGTGGAAGATTCGAGAGACGTTTCATTATGAAGCAATTTAAATTTAGAACCATAGTACTTGATCGGTTAAAGTGTCTCCTGAGAAATATTATTCACAATTTCTTAGAATATATAGAATGTTTAGCATGAATTAATTTAGAGTATCGAAATGAATGGATTACAAGGATTGTCAACCTTAAACAGTTCTATTACACACTAACCGTTGAAATTCAAATTTATTTATGCAAATCCAGTCGAATTGCGGAATGCCCTAATCTTTATTGAAAGCTTCGCGCAGCCACGCCGCAGCTGTCTGCTCACGGGTTCATTATCGAGTCTAATAAGTTATCATGAAACATATATAGTCATTTAGTTAAATGTCCATTAAGCGCATTCATCATTTCATTACTTAGATTTATTTACTAGGAGTCTTTTGTGGCACTGTTGTCTATTACAATAACAATTAAAAGTTAAAACCCACTTCCGTAGTACAAACAATAATTTTAAAAAAGTATTAATTAATATTAATTCTTAAAAATGCCTCTTCCAAATAAAAAAAATTGAATAGCGTCGCGTATCATCGCGTAACGCTGCAATGTAAATTGAGCCTTAAGCAACAAGTTTTTAGTGCGCAATTTACCGGCCAATAATAATTGGATGTTGGGCTTAGGAACCCTAAAAAGATTGTGGATTGGCTGCCTTGCTTTTAACGCTGATTGGTCACACCTATGAAATCAGTATTCAAGTTATTAGTAGAAGTTACAAAGGTGAATGAGTAGAAGCCTCGAATCTAAACTGCAATCAGAGGGAAACGGTCGCTTGATATCGAGTCAAGCCCAGTCGTAACCACAGCCTGAGCTTCATTTTGGATGACGTCACAGCCTGTCACCCGACGACGATTAAAGCCGAGGACCTACTGTGTCCATTGATTGTACACTCTCTAACAGAGCATAGGAACAATCTGTAATACTATAATATTATATTACCGAAAATTATATATAGACCCGAACAAAGAATCTCCTCGTTTTTGGAAGTCGGTTCAAAAAGAAGGCGATCAGAAAAATAAATCTTTACATCCAGTCTGCCACCTCTTCACGCTTAATTACTATATTTGTTTTAATAAAATTTGGTATAGAGTTGTTTGAGTACAGAGATTAATTTTTACTTCAAGTCCCGAGAAGGAACATAATATTATGATCCCTTTTTCAGAAAAGCGTACGGCTAATTATGTGATATACGAATTTTGACTCGACAAAGTCGAGCATTGAGCCGACCGCTTCTCGCCAAATTTTGAAACTCAAAAGAGGGACCAAAAAGGTTCTATTTGCGTTCTAATTTTGTTTGAATTAAATGAAACCTGGAGGTAAGACCCCAATATTTCTAGGAAACATAATCGCCTTATTTGCTTAAATGTTGTATATCCAAATTCGGCAATTGTAAACTTATTTCAAACACACGAAAAGTCTACGCAATCAATTAGTTATGTTAAGCGATTAGTTTTTCTCAAGGGACCATCCATAAAGTACGTCACATGAATTTCAAGATGTTTTAACCCTTCCCTCTCCTTATCACATGTAGTCACATTTTTTAAACCCCATTGTGATGTCACAAAGCAATTTTACATCTAAAAATTGAAACCACCCTAATCTTTCAAATTTCGAGATTAAATTTAGAACATTTGAAACGTGATGTCACAAAACTAAGGACCCTCCCTGCCACATGTCACGCCATGTCAGTCACACTTTGTCTAACCCCTCCCCTCTATTCAGGTGTGACTTATTTTATGGATGGTCCCTTATTGCTCTAAAAATAATGTCCTTAATGTATATAGATATTAAGGTGGGATACCGTTTGTGTCGTTCGGTAGTTGGTTCACTGTGATAGTGTGAGGGACATGTCCCTTAAGTGTTACTTAGGACCGCGTTTAATGGCACCATAAGGTGTTAACCTAACGTGAACTAATGTTTAACCGCTCCTTAACAAGTTGGCTAAATGGTTCGCGCGACTCCGTCGATTGAAAGCAAAATCGTATGAAAACGGGTGTTAAACCGTCACGCTCGATGTCAATTATACAACATTAGAAAATTGTAGCGAAACCAGCACAGTTCAATAAAAAATAAAAGGAAAGAAGCGGAATATTATAACATATTTTTAGTTTTAACTGTTTTATTTAATTAATAAATGTAATTTGTACGCATTAACATTTGTAGTGAATTCGCAATTTTAAATAACTTTTGCGTGTATGCGTATTTCATTCTCAATTGTTATAAAAAATAAATAATTTGAGTAGCAATTTACCAAACTAAAAACAAATATTATTATATATATATTATAGTAATATTTTAAATAATATAGTATATAAAATATAACAATAATTTTTGTTATAGAGCAATGAGGTACTAAAATATGCCTTTAAACGCTGTGTTGCGTTATATCATGAACCATTGTACTTTAAGTATAATTCCTCTATGTTAATATGGATCTTCCTTTAGGAAGGCCTATATAGAGTGTAACAAAAGTAAGTGATAATACTTTAGGGTGTGTATGTGTCCCTTCTGTAGAGTTCACTGTGAAAATAGCAGCGCTAAAAGCGAAAAGATTTTTTTGCGATTTGTGTGGGAATTTCTGGAGCGCTTACTCATACATAACATTTTTTTTTTGCTTTCAGTCCTGCTACTTTTACAGAGAGCTCTATATAAGGGGCACAAATAAAACCATAAGTATTATCAGTGACTTTTGTTACACCCTGTATAACGCACACAACATAATATGCGTTCTAAGTTAATGTCATTCTAATTAAGAAAATTTTTTCGGGATTACTAGAGTCTTTTAAGCATTGATACAGTGTGTTTTGATAGATGAGTGCACTAAAATCGTATGAGTAAATGGATTTCGGTGATCAATAGTCCGTAATTTCGTGTCACGTGTCACGCCGTCACAATGACACGCCGTGACACACGTATGTGCTATTAGAATACTAAGCGGCATTATTCGGTAAAATGTGGAAAAACATTCGGCGTTATGGTTTTTCACATAAAACCGACTTCGGCTGGCGCTCACACTCGGTGCAAAGTTTCACAGATGTTACTCGTTAACTTGTACAGCCTGCCTTTGATTTTGTGCCGATTTTCCTCTTTACTCGCTGCTTCGCGCGATTTCCTCTAAATGTACGACGTACTCGAGGTGCTAATAGCGTAAAAATGGGGTACATGTTCCTTTCCTACAAACCTTATTTTGTCTAGGTCTATCGACTAGACACCTAGTCTATTTATGTATCTATATAAATCATCCTACTTCCTACTATGATGAAGATAAAATTTGGCATGGAGCTAGCCGATATTCTGGATTAGCACAAAGGCTACTTTTTACGCGGGTAGTACCGCGGGGCACTGCTGGTTTTATGATAAATGCGAAAGTTTTAGATTCTATTTTTACGGAAAAACTGATCTACATGAAATTTAGTAAATCATATAGAGGGTTTGGATTTACACTACACATAAAATACTTTTATTCCAGAAAAATGTACGGTTCGCGCGTGATAAACAAATCTTGTAGCTTGTAATGATGTAGCGAAGTTGCGGCCGAGGTCTAGTAGACATGTTGTATAGTCCTCCTATTTTCTCTATCTGTAAGCAAACTGCCTTAGGCAGGCCAATCAAAATTTAACTAATTTAACCAATAATAATTACGTCAGTGTGGTGTCATGAAACTATGGTATCATGGTGTGTATCAATGTAACGATTGTAATGGTTGTATAGTTACTACTATGCTACTATCATTACTACCAACCGGTAGGTAGTAACCTAGTATCGGATATGGAATCAGACAATCATGTAAGTTTGAACTTACGATATAAATAATTTTTAGTATCCATAAAATTTTGTAGCTACTTAATACAATAACCGTACTTAATCGTGGTTTTGATGTTTGTATTTCTATTATTTTTAATTTTCAAAAATGTAATGAATAATAGTTATTAATGTGACGGTACCCATATCAAGCGTAATAATTCTGCATCGCGCTATCGAAGTTTTCGAAACACTGCGGTATATATATGACAGCTGAAATATAACACGTGAGCTTCGGCCCGACCGAATATAACACCTCTCTCAGTCGGAGGATCTTCCTTTGGCCCACATTAAAACTCTACATGATCTCAAGCCTTCGTCCTCCTTATCTTCGACTATGCCGATTTCATGTTTCAATTTCCTGTAAAATTATTATCTGGTCCTAATATACATATGGTATATAAATTTTTGTTATTTATATTATATTGTGTTAATTTTCTCCACATTGAGTAAATATTATTGACACTGAGAGAGAGACAATGGGAACATTAAAAAATATAAAATCAAAATGACGGTTTTGGAAGTCAAAGTTGTTCCAAAAAATATTTTTGTTTGCCCATTTAGGACGAGTAGGGTATCAAAATTAAGAGCTTTAAAAAGCCAATTTAGAAATATACATAACTTGATGTTTAAATTATAATGGTTCCTGCAGTCGGGTTTTCTGTTTTTTGGGCATTTAGCTGGTAAGTGTACACTCTTTGTCTGATTTCATAAATCACAATCCCACTTCGTAGGGCTGCTTATAGTCGGGGAGGTGAGAGTGCTATTTTTGGAGTAACTGAAGCGTCGTGGAGACCTAGTACGATTTATAGATTAGCTAAAATGGAGAAGAAAATAATAAGGGCATTTTTATGGAGACGCTCCCAATGTTTTTAAGGTTATAAAAAAGGAAATGCTTTGAAATTTTTTTTCATGTTGAGCATTTATTACATGATTTAAGACACCAAGGCCTAAAGCATTTAGTTGAATGTGACATAAAATACCTGAAAAGGTTACAAAAATATGAGGATTTGCAGTTCCATGTTATTACAGGTTAATCTTACCTTTAAGTCATCGGTTCTTTATGTGAAAGTGTTCTTTGGTATATTTCTAACACCTACTATCTTAATCTGACGGTTTCGATGACATTATGGTACTTGAAATTAACTTTTAAGAACCGAATTAACTAAACTAAATTTGATTTTTATACTATGATAACCAGATACATGTAGAGAGCCTACACTAGCTTAATCGCGCTCGAGTAAATTTAAAATTTCCCTCTTGGGCTTCCCTACTGATAGAAAAATTATTTTTCTATTAGTTCCTTTGCGTCTTCTTTTAATGTCAATGGTTATGTAATACATGTCTTGTGTACAATAAAATATGTTAAATAAATATATCATAAGTGAGTACATTTTTTCGGATAACAGACTATTCTAGCTGTGTTTCTTTGATAACCTAAACTTAGCTTGTCCTTTGGCTGATTACATGGTAAAAATATGAAGTGTTTTTTTAATAAAGTTGTTACAATATTTATTCTGTAAAAACTTTAGAGACTGCAAAAGATAACATTTAAAAGGCAATGAAAAGTGTAAAACTACTCAGATTTTACAAACGTACTTTAACATTAGTACTGCCATGTATACAGTACGTGTGAGGGGGCTCTAAGCGCTGAAACGTGTAACGTTCGCACTATCTTATATCTGTTTTGCCGCGACATTTACTTTTATACACACCGACACTCGTTTTTATCGCTCGCTCTCTAAAATGAAATGTAGACTTTATAAAATCAATTTTTCAGCGCGGTGATATTCTCGCGTTTGATTTCGCTATTAAACATGTAGATGAAAAACTAGTAGTGCGCCTCGGGTTGGAAAATTTTAAATTTCGCAGACGGACATGACGTTTACATGCACCTGGTTTCTGAGTTTTATTAAACTTTAACTTTACGATCGCGAGTCGAGAGCCGAGACTTAGTGGAATTGAAAAGTGGTTGAAATAAATTGAATTGCTTCTGTATTCTCGTAACTACCGAACAGATTTTCATAACATAACATACCTGTAGGTATACCAAATGGTATACCTACAGGTAGTATGTTAGATGACTAACATAAAATTAAACTTTTACTTTGATTAAATGCTAAAACACAATATTCAGAGGCCGTATTTCGAAACTGTTTGAGACTGAAATGAATGAATCGGAATACTGCTGTTTACCCTAACATTAAATGAAGATACGGTGAAACTAGTTTATTTTAGTTATTTTCATAGTCGAAAGTCTAGTGGCATTTTTTTAGGGGAAGTGTCACCGATATTAACACAATATTAATGCTGCAGAAGCGAGCTATAAGTGCGATTAAATAAAATGTCAATCTCTAAGAGAAAACTTTTAAGAAATAGTAATTTTTCAATAGATTTTGGACAATGTGTTATATGTGAGAAAAAAAAATTAATAAATTTAAAAAAAGGTGTTAAGGAGCATTTGTGTGTAAAGCTTTACAAATATAATTTTAATTTAGTAATGGAGTGACACTCATCTGTCCCAAGTTGGACATTTAAAATTTTCAAGGAGTAGAATCTAGGTACTAACTATTCCTTGCATAATTAAGAAACTTTTCATTAAACCTTACTGGTGCTCCTAAAATATTAACAAAATAAGCTAGTTTAAATAAAGTTAGCTAAAAGTGACAATCTTATTAGAAATAAAGTATTTTTTCTAAATTTTATAACAAACCGTAAGTAATTCAAAATAAGAAAATAATTGGAGAAATTAAATAAAAGATGCCAAAAAACTAATACACGTATATTCACTATTACAAAAATCGCGGTACGTACACAAAGTCAAAATATCAAGCCTAAAACAGTGAATACCTAAGTAAATTACAATATTGCACTATTTATAGTCAAAAACAATTAATAATAATTACAACTCCCACTTGACCGTTTTTTGACTGCAGCTCCATAAAAAAAATTAAAACCGACTTCCAAAGGAAAAAACCAAAAACAATAAAAAAGAAACTAAATAGTTTTAAATAAAATTTATTCTTTAATAGTGCCTGATTCAGAATTCGGTGAAGACTATTTCCGTACACGATCTTCAAAATTTTGAAGTCGGTACCAGTCAAAAATTTAAATTTAGACAAATCATGACATGTTAGCTGGTACCAACTTTAAAATAATGAAGATTGTGTAAGGAAATAGGCTGATGCCTCACCGAATTCTCAAATAGGCACTATAAAAGAACAAATTTTATTTAATTTTTTAGTTTTTTTTTTTGTTTTTTTTTTCTTTGGAAGTCGGTTTAATTTTTTATTAAAAATAATTATTATTTCACGCTTTTTAGTTATCCAAAATTATAATGTTATACCTATAGAGAACCACAAAGCATGATACATTTTTTTATGTTATTGAAGGGGCAAGAGAGCAGAAAGGTAACCTGATAGAAAGCAAATGCCGTCGCTCATGGACACTCGTAACATCCGAAGAGTAGCATGTGCATTGCTGGACATTTTATGAAATAATAGGGAATGGGCATTGGGCAGTGGTGGCACAGGATTATTCTAATGAGTGTACGGTGAGGTACTCAGCCACAGTGTAAAAGACCGACAGAACAACGTGACTCAGGTTAAATTGTACTAATAAAATATTAAAATTTTTCGTAAAAGGGACTTTTGTACAAACAAGGCGTCCAAGTTCATATGGCAAGCAACGAACTGCTTTTCAGCCTGTATGGAGCGCACACGCCTGGGAATGGGAAAAGGGATAAGGGGATTAAGGTATTTGGGACACCGGTAAACTCACTAACTGGACGAAACACAGCGCCGTTTCACGCCAGTTTTCTGTGAGACCGTCAATGCTTAGGCACATTCATGCCGAAGCATGGCTCTCGCACGGCCAATATATTAACTTACTAATATTATAAATTTAAAAGTTTGTAAGTTTGTGAGTTTATGAGTGTGATGTTTGTTACTTCTTCACGCTTAAACGACTAAACGAATTCGATAAAATTTGGCATGGATCTTGCTGGTATCTTGAATTAGCACATAACTAGTTTTGAATATAAATCAGTTATTACTTTATTATTTTGTTCGTTCTAAGTAAAGCCAATAACCTACCTCACCGACAAAATGTTGTCGACAAATGTTGTTGGCGTCAGCGGCTAAGGTGTATAACACGCCTTAGAACTGACGAATTTCTCGACATGAATGAACATGAATGAAGCCATAGTATCTCTGACGATGATGATGATTGATATAATTTGCTTAGTAGCGTGTGCTTTGCATTCTAAAAACAACGCCGAAATCTCCAAATGTGTATGTATCTCTAAGGAATAAGGATTTCCATTAGCACCTTGTGATCCATGGTAGGTATTTGTTGGTACAAAATCTTACTTATTGGTGCTAAACGATTAGGATACATATTATAAAACCAAAATCATATTTCCCTTTAAATTTTTAGGTATTCTGGGGTTTATACCCCAGAATACCAAGGGTCATAATGCAATAGTGAATGCCTGGTATATTGGCAGTGATGATGATTATAAATATATTTATATTGTAGTAGGCCTATTATTAGGTATTTCGGCCTTATTTTAAGAACTGCGTATGCAAATTATATTCATAATCATCACCACTGACATCACACATTTCGTCATTACATTATGACCCTGTTATACTTCAGAAAACCTCAAAGTCTTTTGTTTTACGGGAAGTATTGTAAGCATTTTCTTAGATTACTTCTCACAAACTCTTCCAAAGACTAAGATTTTGTGCCAAGGTTTTCCATAGTTCCGAAGGTGCTAATGGAACTCCTTATTCCTTTTAGATACAAATTTGAGGATTTTGGCGTTGTTTCAAGAACTGAAAGCAGATGCTACTATGAAAAATAACATGTATCATTATGACTACCATAACTCCATTGATTAACTTAACGTTATCAATGAATACCTATAATAGTACTTAAAACACTTATTCTGTTGCTTTTCGGACGATTCGTGACTCCTTAGGCGCATTACACATTACGACGTCACCTACATTTGTCGGCAACATTTGACACATGTTTCTATGCACAAAGGCAGCCGGCTTGTGCCATTGACATTTGTCGGCAACATTTTGTCAACAAAATCAGTCTCAAATCCAAAGGAATTTGAGACTGATTTAGATTTATTTGATTAAAGTATTCAAGGGATTAGTAACATAACTGAAAAGGGTTAAATTATTATTATTTTATCGGTACATTTATTAAATTGGTCCAGTCGTTTAGGGAGAGTTCCGTGACAAACATACGCACACATAAATTATATACAGTGAGATGGAGCATACCAAGTGGTTAGTAACATAACTGAAAACGGTGAAATTAATATTATTTTTAACAAAAAATTAAAACCGACTTCCCAGGTAAAACAAAAATAATTAAAAACAAACTATAAAAAATAAAATAACATTTATTTATTAATGGTGTCTTTTACAGAATACGGTTAAACGTGGTTGAGGTTTAACCGTATTCGTAATATTATTTCTGTACACAATCTTCATAATCTTGAAGTCGGTACCAGTCAAAAAAGTGAGATAGTTCGTCCTAGAACTTATAACAAATTAGCTGGTATCGACTTCAAAATTATGAAGATAGTGTACAGAAATTGGTTGAGGTTAATGAGTCATTTATTATGGCATAAATATAAATATTACACATATTGTATGAAGATAATAAATTATTATAGGGAAAATAATTTTCTGGTTTGCGTGCGTAACCTTATGTTTTGAAACACTGGTCACATCACATATAATTGGAAATTTGGACGTATTCCAATACAAATGTTATACCTTCATCAGAGTTATAACAATTGCGTTCGAAATCGTTATTGCGGTTAATAATATTGTGGTCACATCATAACGTCAAACCATCGTGACGTAATTTGATAAATAGCTGATTTACACTGTCATACAGAGCTAAAACAGAGGCCTGTTTCACCGCTTACAGGTAGTCTATTTATTTGACAGATAGTTGGTGCCCGTAACTTCGTTGCGCAAAAAATATGATCAAATTATAATATAAAAAACATATCACGTGGGAATCATACATTTTCCCGGGATAAAAAGTATCCTATATGTTGTCCAGATGTAATAGCTATAAAATAAAATGATTTTTTCAAATCTGTCGGGTAGTTCCTGAAATTAGCGCGTACAAACAGACAAACAGACAATTTTTTTGTCGATATGTGTTCTGTTCCTTATCACCCCCACTTTGATTATTTTGTAAAAATATTAAATGTACAGACACTTCAATTTTACTGTTTTGTTATATGTATAGATTTTGTATGGAGAATCTGACAAAAAAAAGTTGTGGATAGCAAAGATAACAGAAACTAGAACGGTAAGCGGTGAAACAGGCTCTTAATATTGCCTTCAATCTAAGTGTCATTGTAAAGAAAATGCTGTAAAAACATTTGAAGGAACATAAAGATTTCGTTATTTAATTTATTTATATTTTTTCATTACAAATATTTTCAAGCACACTAATGTATTTAATGTACTGTTCTTACAGTCAAGATGTGATGTGAATTGAATCGTAGCTGCCTTCCGATAAACTTGTAAAACAGAAGAGCCTTCTTTTGCTTAAACACGCTAATGCTAAAAATAGATTCTTCATATTAAAATTCATTCCTCTCTACGCGACAAACACGTAGAGATAAAAATGTGTGCTTAGCCCCCGAAGGTTTATAACAACGGGGAAGGCGCCTTACACACGACCCTGCTCGGAATACAAAATACGACAATTTCTCACCTCCCTTATAATTTAAACGTATATATTATGCTAAGAATCCACCAAAGCGGCTCATTAGTTGTTTATGTGGTTTCAACATTCTTTAATTACATTTCTTATATATAGGTATATTTAGTAGAAATCTGTTTAACACGTCACAAAAAATCTGTCGGAACTCGTTCTTAAAGATTTAAGTCTTAAATAAAGCATTCTAGGCGGACTAGCTTAATCTATCTATGTAACAAGAGTTAATTTTTTTTTATTTTTGCTTTCTTATAGAAAATGCTTAATGCGAAATTTCCTTTTTACTGCGAAAAAATAAAAGCTGATTAAATTTTCTAAGACTTTGCCCTTCCCACTCCTTAAATTACAAGGCAATAGCCTTGTATTTAAAGGAAGAAAATAAGTATAATAAATAGCCTTCTAACTTGTATCATAGTATACCAGTCCTAAAACTGTTAAGAGTCTGTCATATAAGGTAAGATTAAGTTGGGTGGTACCAATTTCAAAATAATGAAGACTGAGGGCAGAAATAGTTGAGGTTTATCTGAATTCTGGAATAGGTAGTATTCTAGAATAAAATTTAAAATTTAGCGTCTGTTTAACCACTTCCTGATAGGTGTCGGACACACAGAAAAAGCTCTTCATAGAGGCCAACTTTTCTTAGATCAGTGCAGTGTATATGATATCTCTATTCTATTATAGATCAGACGGACTCCTATGGTTTCACGTCAGGTGTTCGAAATCCTAATTTTTGTTTATGGCAACTTGTAAAAACTCATGATGTTGACCAATATCTCTTGTTGTTTAGGCGGGCTATTGTGGTTCCAATTTCCACGTCAGGCCTTCAGAATACGAGTATAGCTATTGATTTTAAATAAATCAATAGCTACATAACAAAATAAGTTTTATGAAAATCCTTTCAGTACTTTTTGTATAAATCGTGCATAAAAAGCAGACGGAATAAAACGCGAATAACAGACGGACAGACAGACAAAATAAAGCCTTTGTGTTCCAGGATGTCAACTCCATACAAAATTTCATGAAAATCGCTGCTGCCGTTTATGCGTGAAGAGGTATCAAACATACAAACTCATAACATATATAACATTTGTAGGAAGCAAGATATTAGTCGTGAATTTCTTCCCTTACTAGAGGTGTGACTTTAAATAGTACCTACTTATACAGGAATGCAGCATTTCTGGTGTTTGACATACTTTTGCTCGTAAAATCGAACTATGCATTATCGTAAATAACTCAAGTTAACTATTAGGGCTGGAATTTTCTCACAGTAACGAGTTATCATGTCTTAAGAAAATGATATCACTGGTTTTATAGGTGTATAAATCAGCAAAAACTTAAGAACTTGTGTTTGGGAAGGTTCGATCATAATAAACTACATCGAGCAATACGGTGATCGTTATGTTTATGGCCCATAAGGGCTACATTACAGTAAATACCTATATTTTTAATAAATCATCAGCATGCAGCACACCTATGTATTTTTTATGTTCAAAAAATAAAAAAGGATTAATAATTAATCAGTGTATCTACAACATTTTTTTTATCATTTTATATTTTAGATTCATGTCTTTTTAAGAAACATATATACCTGGGGGACTTAACTAGCCACATAACCTTGACAAAGTCATTCTGGAAAAAGGTAAAAAATAACGAAATGTCCAAAAACAGCTTAAACATAAACTAGCTTAAATATCGATGCTTGTGTCGGCAACAATAACGGTAACATTTTTCCAAAATGACTTTGTCAAGGTCATGTGCCTAGTTAAGTCGCATAGGTATTAGGTACTGTACCTATAGACCAGTCTTCATCTGACATTAATATATCTAAGGACACACACGCTAAATCTGGCAAGAGTCCAACAGCCTGGACGGACACCAGATCGATGGTTGAAAAGACCGTAAAAAATTGTTAGTCTGTCAATCAACTGTTAGAAGAACATCTTATCGTCATTCCTGATGGACTGAACAGGATCCCAGATTGAGCGTGTAGCCTCAGTCTTACCGAACTTTTAACCAGGCGTACATTAATTTAACTATAAATCAGGACATTACTCGCGTGTCCATATAAGGCAATATCTATTTAATGGCGGAGATAACTGAAGCTTTCAGCAGAACTGATGTTCAGTCGTGCCCCATAACGAGGCTCGTAAAGATGGCCGACACTTTGACGCCGTCCAGCCTTACATTAGCCCAATTTATATTGTGTACTTTGTAGCTTACTTAATTTTTACAGCTGATCTTTAGGCGTACACGAATTCGCTCCATTTATTTCGTAATTGGATCGTCATTTACGAGTATAGGGTAAACTATGTCATTAACATAATTTGGTCTATAATATTATTTTGATTTTAATTATGTACAGCTACAAAAAAGGTCTAGGGTATAACTAAATAACAAAACACACCTTCTTATTCATTCTTTTATTTAATCGTCAGAGTTGTACAACTAAATAATCACAGTTGAAACAAAACATAACTATGTAATTACCTTAAAAAAATTCACCGGTAGTAGACATATTGGTTATAACTTTGTACTGGGGTATTGTGCTCTGTTGTCTATAGTAAACGGAAATGTGCAACAGGCATAGCAAAATGAGGAATAGAATTTGCAGCGTGTTTTAATTTTTATCGAAAAGAGATTAAAAACCACGTAATTGAATGTCGAAACTCGGTAGGATTAAATTAAACCAGACCATTTTAATTTAACTCACAGATTTATATTATCCAGCTACGGAATCCATTAATACATCAAAAACAATCGTTAACTACCCATACAGTAGTTTGATAGAGCTGGAGAATTTGTTTTCTCTAGAACATTAATTTAAGTAAGCTTAGAATTCGCGAGACAACACAGAGCCTACTGGGACAAACAAAATTTGATGAGAAAATTCGATTATAGAGTAAATATTATTATTATTACAAAATATAAAAACTTAATGAAATACTTTATTATACAAGAATGAAATATAAAATTCGGACGAAAATCTATATAATAATTCGTCTATGAACAACTGGCAGTGTAATATTTTAAAAGAATATCGGTTTGACTTCGACCTCGGTTCCAGACTAACCATTACAGTCTACTTACACGAATAGTAATTAACGAGAATTGCTTTATTGAATTTCCGAGTGCAAACTAGGGGTGTACTTATAGTTAGGATTATAATAAGTAAATAACCCAATCTTAAAAATCTTAGGCTCTCGAACGCATAATTAAATCAGTCATTTTAACACAATTCAGATTATTCTAAATTTATACTCGTCCTAAGTCGATTTTCCCGCGAAACACACGTCCGGGACCGCATTAATTTAATTATTTTACTATAAATTCTTAAAAATTAGATTTAAATTAGTGACTTTCTAATGGTCGCGACGGCTATCTCGCCGCAAAATCGACGAAATAAATCTAGCACAACACTCTTATTAAGTTATTGATATTTTTCTAGGTGCCGCTAATTTTTTTACGTAAATATATGAATAAATAAAGTGCAAACACTTAAATCTACGGTCGTCGGCTGCTTCGGTTATAATAAATTGGCACAGTCTCATTCGCGACGCGCTTCCGGCGGAAACGGCACAGCCATACGTCCCTAACTCGCTCACCTCGCTCGCTCGCTCTCCACTCACACTCCGCGCTCCGTCCACACACGCTCACACACACAGACGCACACCCTGTGGCTTCCCGATCCGATAATATCGTAGCGAGTAGACCGTAGACGTTTACAGATTCTAATTATTCTCTACATCTACACGGAGACTTTTGGAGAGGAACACCAGTTACTGTACAGTTCGCTTACGTTGGAATCTCGAATAGAACGTCGCTTTATTAAAATTACGGGGGCAGTTTAATAATCTATCGTATATACATCCCCCCTAAATACTTCACATATAGAATGAGCATTATAAACTCGCCGTCCGACGGGACTACCTCGTTTAATCTATCGTTATCGTAAAATATAACATATTATACTTCAGTAGGTATACCGATGTAATGCTGAGGCGCCGGGCGGGGTGATATCACCTAAAGCTGCGGACTTATAAAATACTCGTACGAATTATTCACATTTATAGCACACTATCTACAAACACTCACGGGTCGGTCGCGGCGGCTCCTCAGCAAAAATCCGCTTACGGTTAGCTTCCAATAAAATACTGACTCGTATTACGACTAAACTTTAATAAAAACTTATATCAAATATTTGGTGAAGATACACGATTAAACTTCGTAAAAATTAATAAATAAGTATACGCCTTAAAAGATTAGTCACTTAAGCTAGTCACCGCTATCGTATAAAATAAAGTAGTAGAAAATTGATAGGAGTCGCGAGCCGAGGGTGGAGCGGCCCGGAAACTGAACGGTGGTTCGTACTCGAAGAAGGCTAAGACGGGCTTGGGTCGGGGAGACAATTGACTAAACGTTGCCCGCGGGCTGCTGGGGGCAGGCGGGAGGCAGGCGTCTACAGCTGCTCGTCCAGGGAGGGCCCGTACAGGTCGGCCAGCTTGTCGAACCGCGGGCCCCACGCGCCCAGATAGTCGTACTCGTGCGTCTCGTCGTCGGTGCCTGGAGATAAAAAATCGGATTAAAAAAATTTTAACGACAAGGTACGACACCCAATTATTGATACGGAAGATCTCATGATTAGAATTTCGTAAATAAAATTTACTGGCAAAAAACTAAGAGATCAATGCTTGAAGAGTTGCTAATGAACATGCACTAATCTGCCGTGTCGTACAAACGAAAAAATATGGAGTCTCATATGATTTGTTGAAAGCAAGAAATCGATATTATGTACAAAGTATACGTTTTTGTCAGTCCTAATATTCATTAGCAGCTGAAATTTTCGAAGCGGCAAAAGTCATCTGAACTGAATATCAAAGAGCTCGTATCATTAGTTGTTTTCTGCGACTACAGAATTCATGCAGATTATCTTTTAACTAGCGTCACTTTGTAAGAAGATAATCAAATTAGCTAACTTCCTCGAGCTCAAAACTTAAAGTCGGAGCGTTGACTGTTGTTAACAAAGTGATGTCTATTAAGCGTTATGTAGTTTGTTCTTGAGTTTTGAGTTATATATTTCGTGTCCACACGGAAATAGCTAGCATATTCAAAACTTTTTCCGAATCTCTTGAAAATGCGTGGGTAACATGATACTACAACAAAAATACTACGAAATATACGGGACATACACTACAGTGATACTGATATTTAGTTCGTTAGCTTTTGCAATCGATATGATAACTCTTTCGGGAGTACATATGGGCTGGGCTCGAATGTAAAAATAAAAAAAGAGATCACAGATGCTAACCTCTGGCGTCAGCAAAACGCCAATTCTATTTCGACAAAAAGCCTTAAAAATAGTTCCATAAAATGGTATTTTTAAATGTGAAATCTATTGGAAGTATAGTACCGACACTGCCGTTCTCCTAATTCGTAGTATGAGTATTCAAAATTAATTGGGTTACCTAAAATACATTCTAGAATACTAAATAACTACGCGTTATAAACGTATCCTAGGTAGATCCGTCTCTTGACTAAATCAGCTGTATCAGTGACCTCTTTAAAGCTGATTATATCAACAAAGCAAAAAACTAGATTTTTTAACAAACTTCATCGTGCTCTAGGTGCAGGTTCTTTCTTTTGCAAAACTACAAATTATTATTTGTAAGGATAAGTACTATAAAATGAAATCCTAATCTTACCGGATGCGAGCGAGGACAGGGAGCCAGCGGTGCTGCCGCCCCCTTCATATGCATAATTCCGCAGGTCATCAAACGGCGGGGCGTTCGGATCGCTGTCCGCGCGCCGCTTGTGCTCCTCGATGAACATGCCCACGTTCGTCTCCCCCGGCAGACCCACTCCCACCCCCGGCGCCACTCCCACTCCCACGCCCACACCCATCGGACCCACTCCCAGCCCGACGCCCATCAGCGGATCTAAAGAAGAATATTCAGTTAATAGGGCAGAGCAAACGAACTGCGGACTAAAAATGCTTTTAATACATCGAGTTCCCTGCTGAAATGTTTTACACGAATTCATGAGCGAATTTCTATCCATTAGTTTTAAATTATTTGCCGTCAGAGGCGGTAACCTAAATAACCGGCGGAGGAATCCTAACACCTTATTAAATTAAACTCCCAAAACGTCTTCCAAGGATTGAATTTACCGTGCCCGTACCTGTACAATTTTGTCTTGCTTCACGATTATAATCATATTCACTTAGTATCCATTACGGTGTAGGTCGGTCGGTATATAACCGTTTAAAATTACATCAAAGTATTCGAGAGAAAGTAAATTAGTCGAGTAATTAAAAGTTTTAAGTTAGTAAACTTCTTACGCATAAAATTACGCACGACTGGAGCTAAGAGTCTAATATCGTTAGTTCTCCTAGGTGTTGATAAAATTCACTCGACGACTAATTCTGATTCATACTTCAAGAGATTTTTCTAAATTACTTTTTCACGAATTCTGATAAACTTACAAAATTTGTTACAAATTAAATGTTACGAAAGGAGAAAAGTTTTTCTGATACCTTTCAAATTATTATTTCAAGGTCAGAGAAAAGGTAAAAGTTTATCGGATATTTTAATAAAATGCTAACAATTATGATATAACCAGCTTTTTCCCGCGGCTTCGCTCGCTATTTCATCCTCTGGAAGTAAAATTTCATAAAACGCTTAAAAACGTACTCATTTTTTTTGAATCAGCAGTTCCAATCAACGTGTTAGGTCTCTGAGTTAAGAAATGAACTTGCGTAGAAAAATGTGTAGAAACTTTAACCCCCTTTTCAACCTCTTAGGGGTAGAATTTCAAAAAATGCATAAACAAGTATTTATTTATTTTGAATCAGTAGCTCAGAAATAAAATTTCATGCCTTTAACTGAACAAATGACGAACTTTCACACAAACATTCAACCCCTATTTCAGCCCCTTTACGGTAGAATTTTTAAAATCCTTTCTCACCAAATTTCATGGCTGTAGCTTTAACAGTTTTTCCTCGGCGAATATAAATCAGTCAGTCAGTCGGCACTTTTAGATATAGGAATAGTTACGTACTATCATTTTCATCCCCGAACTAAGTTGAAAGACAAAAGGAAACTGTTTAAACCTTATCGCCATAATTATTATCTCCTCTATTATCCGTAACGACAAAGCTGGACCTAATATCAAATGGGCGTTTTCATTTAACCCAGTTTGCGGTTCACAAGTCTCGTTTTATTAAGGAAGACCAGCAATATTACCACGACGAGTCTTTCGACATTGCCACGAACGAAACTTTATTAGTACGTCTCGAAAGTTGGTATTAGCTAAATTCCGGTTCGCTTTTAGACTTATTTTTTTCTTCGTTTCAGCTGAAAATTGTGCTCTATTATCATGCTACAAGAGGATCAGTATTCTCAATTATATTAGTATTATAAATATATGGTATATTATAAATACACTGGAGTGTACAAAATATTTGAATAATTTCCTCATAAGTATTCCCTCATGAGCAAAATTTGCAGGAAATGGAAATTGACAATAACAAACTCGCAGTTCATTTAGAATTAAGCATGAAATATGGACATAAGAAATTTCAGTAAAAGCGTAGTCATTGTAAGAGCAAAAGCATGAGAGGAAATTTAACTCTGAACAAAAGTCTAATGCGGTCAACGAAATGGGGCTCGAAATTAAGAACAACATTCAGGTAGTCGTTAAGTTTTGTTCCAATGAAAATGCTCATTTGCACTTACAAATACAGCTATTGGCTGAGCTTAAACTAAGCTAAACAGCACGCCGCACGAAGCTAAGCTGACGTAACGATATCAAAGATAATAAATAAACGTCCAAACTGTGACATGAACGTGATTTCTTTGTTTACACTTAGACGAGTCTTTCAAACCTGTCGAATGATAAAATTTCTCAGCCCCGGTAAATTATTCGGCGAAATGCCTCGAATGATAAACGACGCGACGCCTCGGATCCTCTCTATCGTCTTAGCAATTATGTATAATATTCTGATTTCAGATATTCATCTTAATGTAATTACGGAATTGTTATACCCCTTTATTAAGAAGCTACGACATTCCAGCACGAGCAAGCCTTTGTGTATGAGTTTAATTATGCGGCTCTTAGAATTGGGAATATTAAAGCTATTTTTTATTATTCAAATATGGTTCTGTTGAATATTGAAGTTACATAGATTTATTTAACACCCATTTTATGTACGAGTTTAATGTCGTGAACTAGTCGAATTCGCATTTTAGTGTGGAGCTAATTTAAGTCTGCAGAATCCGCAATATCCGTTATGGGAAGCTTGTCGCATTCATCAAGTTGTAGGACAATAGAACAAGTGTCATTGATTTTAAGAAATAAAGTATCCAAAGCAAAAAAAGGAATGAGAGTGAAATAACAATTGAAAAAAGGAACAGGAAAGCCGATTGATTCAAAAATTTATATGGTGAATTTAATAGAAGCTCAAAGAGATATCGGGATGACGTATGCAGTATAAAGGATTTCAAAAGCTTACATGGTAGTTTAGCCGGCACATGATCAGGAAGTGGTCCTCCAATGGGTATCTGTAGTGGGGTGATGTCGAACGCCGTCATGTCGTCCTCACCGCCGCCCTCGTCATCATAGTTGATGATGTTCTCGCGGACATCGTCGTCGGGCCCGGGGTACTTGATGTGAGCCTCTCGTCGACGGTTGTAAACCACAAACACTAGTACCAGTACTGCAAAATTTTATTGGGTTAGGAGCAATATTCAAGCGATGTACAAGTAAAATAACACTCGGTGAGGCAAACGTTGGTCCCTTTCTTGAAAATGTGTATAAATCGATAAAGGGTTGGAACAAAATATAAATTCATACATTTAAAGCGACAATAGGTCGATAATGAGCTGCTAAATTGTTAGCACCTATTCGGTGGTTAGGGAGGATTACTCTTCAATTGGACAATTTCGTTTGCAACCGTTATAGGATAACGATCTAATCTTGCTTTACGTCGGTATAGTGCAGCTGTGGCACATTAAACAAGCTATTAAAATAGAGCCAGTTAGTGTTGCAGCGTTTACCGAATCCTGTTTTGATCAGAGCACCTGCTTTTTAAAAAAGATAGCCTTTTGAATGTTGCTGTGTTTAAAAATGCTTATAATTTAAGAAGACGTAAAAATATTTAAAAAAAGCGACTGTTGCCAGGGAAAATGTAATGAAGATCTTCAAAATAAGCTGCTGTCCGCTAAAAAATATCAAAGTGACATAAAAGATTTACGAAATTTTTAGTAAGTAGATTAACACTCGGAGAGAAAACTAATTAGAGTTAACAAATTTTACAATTTTGTTTAAGAATCAACTCTTTAAGAATATCACGTAATTAATTGCGATGAAGTTAGTTTTAAAGTTTAAGTATTTATAAAACTTTACATTTAGAACGACAAGAGACCAAACCAAATTAGTCGAAATGAACGATTTGGTACTTATATTACTTATGTTATTAAAACATTAAGATGACTTAAAAATTAACATTGAGAATACAAGTAAACTATGAAGTAAATATTGTTTTTTAAAATTTTCAAGCAATCAAACATTAATAATTTACCCTAACAAAATAAGCAATTAAGAAAGTGGTTGTAATTTTATCTTTCAATTTGAGTGAAATGGTAAAATTATTATTGGTTAAAGGTTGTAATTTTGTGTAATGAAATAATGAACTAAAGAAAAGGTTAACAAAGTTTTACGTAGCTCTTTACCGTATGACTGTCCGAAGATATACCGTCTTTTATCGCATTACTATCTGAATGCGAGTGGACGAGGGACGGCTTTTACGAAAATCCAGTAGTTTTGTACATTTACAAACTTCAGGATACGCTATAGGATACACTACCGTCTAGTTTAGCCTATGTTTCGAGAATACGTTTATTTACCAAAATAAAATAAATCTTATTTATGTACATAGCTTATATCATGTAGTATTATAACATTATAAACTAGCAACAACGACAAACATCTTGTTTAATGTAGGTACTGATAACTAAGATGAGGGGCTTATTAGCTGATGATCACTTAAAACAAATATCATGCAAAATAACAATGAAAGTGCTCACCTAAAAGCAAAAATAAACACACAATGATAGCTATAATGAAATCTCTGGAGGGCATGATGATTCCTGATGCGAGGAGCTCTAGCTCGCAGTCATGTCCGGTGTAGCCGAACGAGCAAATGCAGTCGTAGCGCCGGGCCGGCTCCCGATCCAAGCAAGTGCCGCCGTTCAGGCAAGGGTTTTGAACGCACTCGTTGACGTTGACGCACGTACCACCGGCGCGTATCGATCCTCCGGGACACCTATACAATGTACTATTTACCTCTGATTCCCAACGTTTTCGCGCGCACTGAGCCCCCGTATAAAATAATAAAGCATGCACTAGGATCTAATACAACGAGTACATAAACAATACATCTATAAAATAAAATATGGCGATATGATGAGTGCAGTATGAGTGGTCTAGGGTGAGGTGTTAGGAGGCACGCGGAATGCGCGACTTAATAAATAGCTCACTCATTATGATAAGTAGGCAGACGAGTATAGCCGCGAGCGCGCCCATGCTGAGTTTGAGCGTGCGGCCCTCCTGTACTAGTTCGCAGTTCTCGCCCCAGAACCCTTCGGGACAATGACAGCGGTAGCCCGGCTCCCGGTTGACACACGACCCACCGTTGCGACAAGGGAAGTAGAGACATTCGTTTTTGTCTATGCAACCTTTTCCATCCGGCGATAATATCAAACCCTCACCGCAGCTAAACACCATATGAACTTGTTAATGTCAAATAAATAATTATAAACACGCTTTTATTTGTGATAATAATAATAAAAATAATATTATGCATATTAACATAAAGTTTTAATAATAATAATTAATTTTGAATACAATGTAATTTAATAACGAAACTAAATAATATCAAATATAAATAAACAGAATCAATTTATATTGCTGTTGTAAGATTTATTAAAAAGCATGTACTTTAATATAATTTGTTATTATAATATCTTGACCAATAATATAATTCAAACTCAGTGCGCACTAAAACAAGGAACCAATAATTCATTAGTTCTAAATTATTAAAATAATCAAAAATTAAAAATCTTTAACACTCTGAGAATTTCGATATTATATGAAATTAAATGTTAATAAAATTAACTTACGTGCATTCGTATTCATTCCAAAGGTCAACGCAGACGAATGGTTCCGTACAGTGAACGTTGATACAGGGGCTATTAGAAGGACAATTACGGTCTAAATTTCTAGCCATAGTCGCTTGACCCCATTGAGTTCCGTTCATCGCTGGAGGCAAAGGTAAATGTTTGCCTTCTAATCGAATGTCATCAAGGCAACCTTTTTGGAAGTCAGCGTACACTTCAAACGTTCTAACGCCAGTATATTCCGCTTTACCTCCCGCATATACTCCCTCTTGTTTATCTACTAAGAGCCATTGGTGACCTTCAAATGTAAATGTTTCGTTATACCTCCTTCCTTCGCCACCATCGATTTCTAACGTTGCAGCACTACCGTATCTACTAACTCGCGCTATATGCCATTGACCGTCGTCAACCGCGACTGAATTCAGCCACACATCTCTCTCCTCAGTTCTTAATGAATTGAGATTATATCTGAAGTGTAATCTTGAATCTTTAACTTCAAGGATACCATATTCTCTATTATGCTGATCACTTACTCGAAATAGTTCGCCATGAGGCTCACGTGTTCTGAACCGAAGCTGTATTTGCGTGCTAAATCTGTCTGGTTCAAAACTCAAGGCAAACTTGACATAGCTTTGTGGTCTAAAACTTGTGGGTGTTGTTGGCAGATTGCAAGATGGTCCTGTCCAACCTGGTTGGCACTGACAGCGTGCTTCCGAGAAACTACCGACACACGTACCATGTTCCCAACATCTGGATGTAGTATCAGCTTGATTGCATATTTCTTCTGTCTGTGGACAGCCGGCAACCGAGTTGCGAGATAAACCAGGATGAGCTAAATCGTAAAGTTTACTGTTGTGAACTAAATTTCGTATACAACCATCAAAGCCTTTTCCGATCGGCATGTACTGCCAGTGATAATGAGTCGGGTCAAAATGTTCGATATACAATCCTCCAATTTGTAAAGGAGCGTTGACATTTAGGTATTCATTAAATGGAGGTATCGTTCCAGAAGCCTGACACGTAGAATCATCAAACTCGGGCGGGGTGCCGTCTTCCATTTCTTGAATGTCAGCTGATTTGCAGTAGTCCACAACCATTCTCACATTTTCCGTGTCCCAAAATATGTCGATTCTGTGCCATTCACCATCGTCTAGTGATTTTTTGGTTTTAACCCTTAATTCCAATGTTCCAGATCCAAAGTCTATTAACAAACGAGGGTTACCTCTCTCTAATTCGACAGATATGAAGTCAGATACCATAATTTCTTCAGGTTCTGGAGGAACGATAGGCCCATTGTAGAGTAAAACACCTTCCGATTTTCTTGTTATAAATTCAAAACTTAAATGAGAGCTATCACACATTTCTAGAGAAGGATACCACGCCCATCCAGTTCCTCTGAAACTTCTCGATGTTTGCTGGCATCTGGGCCCAGTATATCCAGGAGGACATGAACATGTTAATCCGTATTTACCCTCTATGCAGCGCCCACCATTATAACAAGGAGAATTTCGACAAGTTTCAGCTTGAGTGAAATTTCTAGCTCCACACGTGCATTCAGCAATCACATCTACACGCACACCCACTAATGCTGTTTTATTTGCGTTTACCATATAAGGTAGATTACTTATGTCTAAAACATTTGTACACGAGCCTTCACACATTTGGTTTTCATAAAGACATTCATCAATTCCTACCATGGTAATATTTATTCCAACGGTTCGTTCAATTTCTTCTCTGTGCATGAGTACTATCCCATTTAACCGTATAGGCTTGTAGAAATGAGCCCCATGTGCCGAAAATCGGATATCTGTAACAGGAGGATGCTTTTTCCTTAGCTGTACGCTGAAAACATCGATGTTATCTCTTTCGGTGTTAAGCAAGTCTGCTAATTTATCTCTAAATATATCCAATTTGCTTCTAGAGACACTCAGGGATTTGTAATTCCACACTCGTATAAAATCTTCGTCTGATATTCCCGACATTCTAATAGAACCAGAATTAATTATGGCTTCATGAGATATTTCTCTTACATATACCGTTACATTTGCAGGCACATCTGTTTGGGTATGTTTGCGATCATACACTTTGAATTTTAAGTGGTATCGACCTTCTTTTGTTTTATGTTTCATCTGGATCATACCCGTTTCCTCATTGAGAGTAAAATTAGGATGTTCTGAACTTTCCCAGAAGAACTTTTTATCAGGTAGATCCCAATCATCTAAATCATAAACGTATACTCGCCCTATTTCAGTATCCGGAGCTAAACCTTGATAGTTATAAACCAATATATCTTTAGAACCTGGTTGCATTTTATTGTCATTGACATCTCCGATAACAACAGTAAGGGTACTTGTACCTGTCATTGCAGGATTTCCATGGTCTTTAATGATTATAGGAATCAAGTACTCTTTTTGTTGTTCCCTATCAAATGACCTTAATGATGATACTATTGCCATGCCATCGCCGTTTGCACCCTTTTGGTCTTGTTCTACTTTGAAAGACGCTCTTATAATGTCATCTGCACCAGGGTCAAGTCTAAATTGGAATGGAGGTCCGTTGCTTTTAGATCTGTCATCATCATCTGTAGCTAATATTTCAGCTACTTTCTTAGGTGTAATATGCTCAGTTAACACGGGCCTATAATCCTTCAAAAACGTTGGAGCGTTATCATTTATATCTTGTACAATTACTGTCAATGTAGCTGTTGCTGTTCTTGGTGGAACACCATCATCAATAGCTAAGATTTTCACTTGATGTCGAGGGGTGTCTTCTCTATCCAGAGATCTCTGAATACTAACAGTACCCTCTTGATTAATTGAGAATTGCCTCTTTCGATCTGATGATCTGTCAATCGCATAAGAAACTTTGCTTTTACCACCTTGATCTGGGTCAGTAGCTTTAAATGTTTCCAGACTTTTCCCAACTTCAGCATTTTCATATACAGATACCTCAATATTAGCACGTTCAAATTGAGGTTTATTGTCATTTATATCTCTTAGTTTTACAACAACCCACGAATAAGCAACATGATATTTATCATTATCGTTATCTTCACCCTTATCATTAACTTGTATCCTAAACCTAAAACCATTACTTTGCAACTGGTCCTCATAATCTAATGGCTGAACAATTTTTAATGAACCAGTACCATCGTTATTTCTAACCATAGTAAATTTATCAGCACCGTATCCACTATTTTCTATAACTTTGTATTGGAATTTATTAGTTTCATCTTCATCGTGTACTGTGACTGTTAAGATGGGCATTTCCGGTAAGTTAGTTCCGTCAGTTTCGTCTACTTCTGTAAACCACTCGTCTTTTGTAAACTGAGGAGGCATATCGTTAATATCTTTCACTCGTATAGAAGCCGTCCCAGTACCTTTTAGCCCCCCGCCATCAGACGCAACTATTTGTATAGAATAATCTGGTGTCCTTTCACGATCTAAACAACAAACAGCAGTTTTTATGACACCAGTTTCAGGTTCAATTTCAAAAATTGGAGACCCTGTTTCTTCTTCTATTACATTTTTCTCTATGGAATACCACAGTTTCGCGTTATTGCTTTCAGCAGGGTCATCGTAATCTATAGCCGTCATAGTCATTACCACCATTCCAGCAGTTCCATTTTCCGTCACATTTCCAAAATAGACACCTTGGGGGAATATCGGAGCATTGTCATTTATATCTTTAAGGTTAACTTGTACATCAGCGTAACCGACTAAACCTTCACCACCTTCATCTTGAGCAAAAACTGTAAATCTCCATTGAGGTCTTCCATTGGGCTGATCGCGATCTAAGGGCTGTGAAGAAAAGAAATGTTTAATATGTGCTTGTCAATATTTTTAAGTGCTCGAAGTGTGTACCTTTAGCTTCATAATTTACCTTTAACACAAATATTTCTCCCGTTGTTCTGTTAATATCGAACTTGCTATTTGAAGGATTGTCTGGATCGATTCCTTGACCGGTGAGGAAATATACTATATTCTGTTGCCTGTCCTTATCGCCATCTGTTGCTGTCACCTGTTTTAAGTTAACGCAATATTTTAAAACAAAGTTATTTATACGTAGATATAGACGTATTTAATTGCAACGAATTCGAGAAAAATACCAAAAGTACTTTAACAAGACACACACACAATATAAGAAAAAACACTTTAACAAGACACACACAATATAAGAAAATTTTTCATAAACCATATTGAATCTTTCATTCCGCCAGTAAGAAAAGAATCGAAAGGGTTTTTAAAAGATAAATCTTTTATTTTAGTGGACGAACATTGTTACAATTTCTCGAAATTATTATGAACTTGCCAAAACTCACAGACTGCTTCAAAGAAGGGCGTCAGCGGGTGGCGTACAAAAGCATTGCAAACTTAGCTCTTTGGAAGATTCTACGTAAAGTTCGAGAAAACTGTGAAGAGGAGAGATTTGTGTGCGCAAATTAAAGTTTTATTATTTTATTTTATCTGATTGTAATACTTTACATTGTTCAATAAACAGGAATTTATGATTTGTAGTTTACATTACACATGATTCTATTACTTTTGGTACCTTTTTATTTCAAATACTAAACACACCATTACTTTCAAATAAATGCACAAGTTATCATGCCAAGCCACAACGTTACCTGCGTCGTTCTACAGCTGTGCAGCAAGGAACATGTTACAAATTTAAATGAAAACTATATACATACATTATAATGAATATCGCAAAATGTAAAGTCTTAAAAATAATAAATGGGTCAATTTTTAATTAAGATGTTTCGTTTCATATGATAATAATATATCGCCACAATATTTTGTATTGTGGCACTAAAAATATTCATCATAATAAGTTTTATACTCTTATACTAAAACCGTAAAGAAAGAAACTGAAAATTACAAAATAATGAAAAAAAATAAATGAAAATTAAAAATGCCCACAACCAATTTGATAAACGAAAAAATAAAATAAACCTGTATAAGGGAGTGAGGGTATGGGCCGGTTTCTTCTAGGGCTTGTGTGTAGTAAGCGCTGCGGCTGAAGCGTGGCGGAAGGTCGTTGATATCGAGCACGTGGACTACCACGCGGGTTGAGTTCTCGTTTCGTCCATCAGATGCCACCAGCGTCAGTTCGTACTGCATACACGCACGTATTAGCTCATGCCCATGCACTAAAATGGTCGCACAAACGTTAAAAAACGCTCGCACGACGCATTCATCAGCAAAAAGTGACAACCGAAAACACAAAAGTAGCAAACGTAAAGTAACGTAAAGTGGGAAATACCCGTAAATTAAAAAATGGAATATAAATAATCTTTATACTGTTACATTGACAGAACGCGTTGTAAATAACGAAAACTGCGAGGCTGAACAGGGCACTGTTCCATTTTTTACACCCGATAAGGCCTATGTTACAATTTTATGCACGCCAAAAAGAAATAGTAGCGGCGTCAACGTATTTCACGTTAAATAGCCTTAAGGCTTATACATGGGCCAGCAGGTAAGTTTAAGCTCGTATAAGTATGTTAAAACGTTAAACACATTAGCCAAAAAATATATGATATAGAATGATTTTCATTCTTGCATTACTAGCGAGGACTTTTGCCCGAAACTTATATTTATCAGAAAAAAAATGTACCGTGGACATCGATTGTTTGTAAAAAACTGGAATGACTACGAAACTAACCGGTTAAAATGAACTATTTTTATACAATACAAGTAACACTTTAATCTGTAAGGAGGAATTTTTATTTTTTATTTTATTAATTGTACCTATGTTAATTATTTTATGTTAGCGGGGAGATTTTCAAAACTCCGAATGTATGGTTTAGGTCGTTAGCACCTGTATTTTCCTTAAATGCAGTTCTTATTTTTCAAAGTAAATCTATTTTGGGTAAAATATAGCAAGTGATTACATTACTTTTTCAAATAACAAGCCAAATCAGGCTTGCGAGTTCCACAGGTCATAAATTTTTGGCGATAGAAGATAATAATTCGTTATCGACAACGCATAAATCCGTTTGGAACATAAATTTTATATCCAAATATAAAATACCAAATGAGATTTTATTCCAAATCAATTCATATCGCGTCGGTGCTATTGAGCATTAAAAATATCAAACAACAAAACGAAAGAGAAAAACAAATCACTAGCAAAATACGTTCTACAGACAAAACGACAATAGCATGCATCAAAGGACAACGAAAATACGTCCATTCGATTCTTTGTTGAAGAAGACAAATTGGAATACGTTATGAAATATTTCAATAAAGAATCGTATGAGGCACTCGACATCACAGGTGACGGGTATGACCTGTAGCACGCGCTTGGGTAGGTTGCGATCGTCCTCCTCTGTGATCTGAGTGCGGTACGTCGGCCTCTCGAACACCGGCGGATTATCGTTCACGTCCTTTACGTGAATCACCACTGTTGTATAATTCTCTTTCAGGTTGTCTGACGCTGCCAACTTCAACTCGTACTATTCCCGTGCAGCATAAAATACTCGTTTTAATTGTCGATCATTTAGGTACATACATGTGTTAATAATAAGTTTTCAAAAATGACAGTTATCTTTTTCTTCCACTTATGTCTTCAATTCATAAAACAGACAACTATGACATCTACAAAATAAGCGTTTAATTCTTAAAGCCAATTCAGTCACGATGACAATACAAATAACAACAAATGTAATTTATTTTCAAAATTCAACTGAGTTTTCGTCTTTAAATCCTCAAAGTTTCGAGATCTTATTATGATGATGCGCTAAGCCTCCATTCTCGTGACGTTAAATCTTTTAAACAGCATTAAGTCGGAAAATAGAGCGTTAAAGTATCTTAGCATCGAGGATTTTAAAGGCGAGCAGTGTGTTCCGAGTGAGCGAGTTATCGCCGTCATATGTCCATGTCACACTCTTTATTTCCTCGGTCGGTACGAAAATGTTTGTTTTAGAAGTCTTTGCACGCACATTACAAGAGCTGCTTTTAAAATTGTACAATTTATTTTTAGAAGCATTTCGTGCTCCAACAAATTCTACGACTTTAACGTTAACTTTGAAATTAGTTTTATCCGCACAATGACGACAAAATATGAAATTTTGTCGTTATTGTGCGGATAAAACTTTACTGTTTTAAAATAAACAACTAAAGTATGATAAAATATAATGTGCATAAAATGGTCAAGTAACATGTTGATATTATTTGTTTTTCTTTTGATTTTAAATCTGCATTTTGAGCAAATTGACATTTGTATTTTTTTGGAAAGAAGAAAAGCCTGATATGTGTTTACTGACAAGATTTATAATTTTCATATCAACTTGTGATAGATTAATGTTGATACATGTAAGACGATTTAGACGTCTTCCTCTAAGTGCTAAAGCCATTTCTGTATATTAGTGCATAGACGACTGACCCTTGCCCTTGGTCCATTTGTCTGAAATAATGGCATCGAACGTCGGCCAAAGTGCCATAATGAAGGCCTGACATAATATTGTATAACGGCTCACTCTACTATTCTCCGCATATGGTGTTTAATGGTTAGTCTCGTTTTTTTTTTACAACAACGCCATAATTTTCTCTCAAATGAAATAATTATGTAATCGTCGGATACATCGGATAATTACCAAGTCGATTAAGCTTGTTTACTATAGGAAACGTAACACAAAATATTTACTTATTTCAAAGTAAGCCAGATAACGGTTTCCATTAATTACAAACACATGTAGATAATGTTTGCTAAATAAACAGGGGGTATGTAAGCATGATCAACATGAATACAGCCATAATATACCTAATGTTTTATATTCATACTTATTAAAGTTTTTTAATATTTTTCAAAATAACTACATAATATGAAAGTTGATCATGAAATTTTTTATTTGATTCAAGCTTGAGCGTCCTAAAATGTTAAGTGCGTTAACGTTTGTATCTTTATCTGGTTACGTAAAAATACAAACATTTAAATGGACTCTTAAGGCAGATATTGTTTCAGTTTATATAGAAAAACACGTAGTCCTTTTAGAGAAAACTTATTACACTTGGCAGAAAAACGTATTTTGTAATTTGTTTTTCGAATTTATTACTAAAGTTACTCAAGAGCAAAAGCCAGAAAAAACTACGACAGAATTTTTTCACTCGTCTTTACTGCTTTCTTTAAAACGCTTCTTACAATTACTTTCCGATTATAACATTGAAGTAAATAAGTGTTGAAAAAGTTTCTCTACAAATTACGTTAGTATATTGCGTTAGCGAAGACTGTGCGCTTAATTTTTCAGTTTGTGGCACGTTAGCTTCGTAACGCTCGCGCTATAGAAAACATCGTCCTCAAATACCCTGGGTGTGCATACACGATCCTTCTATTTCATTTAGTAGCCTGTTAATACTTCTAAAACGTACGAAAAAATTAAGATCGATACGTCCTTTCGGATGATTATTGGCTGCTTTATGAATTTCATTACGTTGGCATGTCTTCTAAGGCTTTGCTGTGTTAAGTGTGTGCCCGCGACAGGTGGCTGCGTGACATGCTTGTTTCTTGAATATCGACGTTCGTCCGCGTGACGGGCGACCCGTCCAGAGTACCTCTAATAAAACATGGCCCGTCGCGATCACCTGACGCAGCGAAGAGCCTAAGTGACAGTTCGGTCAGTGCTTAACTTATAGTAGAAAAACTTATGTTTTATATTTATTGTAGCAACTCACCCTTTTCCTAGTTTCGTAGTCGAGGGCGCCGGCGACGTAGATGGCGCCCGTCATGTTCTTGACAGCGAAAGCTCCGCCTATGTTCCCGCTCGTGATCTCGTATCGAATACGCGACGCTGTAACAAAATAAAAACTTAATAATATTCCCACTTGAACATTTATTGTATGCGACGGGCGAGTACTATCGAAGCGTACGAAGGTTTTAGAGTTTTTTGCCTCTCGTACCACACTGGAGATTGCAGTGGAAATTGCAGAGAGGTGTGAGAGGCAAAGAACTAACCTATACCTCACTGGAATCTGGTATGGAAATATAGCGGACGTAACTTGAATATTTTGTTTAAATTGCCATAATTTCAACATATCTTAGAGCAGACTTAGATAGACAACTCGTAATGGGCGACTCAAGATATATAAAACCCCGCCTTGTTGTATAATTAAAGGACGACATTGAAATATGAATTTTTAAGTAAAGTTTTCTCTGAAAAAGTTTTAATTTTGTCACATCATGACGATAAATTAATATTTGTTTATTCAGGTAACTTTTCGATCTGGGCATTGAATGTTCTTATGTCTATGAGATGCGAGTATAGAAAGCTCTACAAAAATCTTATATTTTTATTGTTATTATTTTCTCTGTTTGTCTTTTTTCCAGTAATAGGGACTGTATAGACGAGTTGTGTAAAGTATTTTCAAAAATAAAGAACTAGAAATAAAGAAAACATCAGATAGAACACACATAGCTAAGTAATAGTGCGCATGGAACGGCTTACACCCTCACACATAATAATTCATTATAAAGGAATAAATGAAGATCACATGGAAAAACTAGGAATTTCAAAAAAGTGTAACTTAAAAAAAATGTAAAAATTCTGATTCTCACAGTATAATGATACAAAAAAAGCTAACTGATGGCATTTGAAAGTTAGTTTCACAAAAAAAAGTGACATTCCTTGTTGTCCCCGTGTAGTCTTTAAATATTTTGTCTTAATTTTATCTACATGGCGTACTTGTTGGTATGTCTAGTTTGATAGCGTCAGGATTGATGCCATTAACAAGGATGAAGTAGGTATTTAAGTTTTGACATGTAAGAGTTGCAACGTTAAAGAAGTTCGTTCTTCGGATATGCGCGCAAGTTTTGCTTTGAATAGGAAGGCTTAATAAGTGTACAAAGTTCTGAAAGTTTTAAGAACTTTACAAATACAACTTATAATTTTCTTTGTGTAAGTAGGTATGTTAGTGCAAGGCCACAACTTGCAGAACACGAATGCAACAATAACGGAGAACTAACTAAGGATTGAACGAAGATTCGAGGCCAGTGCCCTGATTCCGTTTTCTTATATCGTCGTTTGATATGTTCTATAATTATTAAGTTAAGTGTCCAAAAACAAAATACCCGACTGCAAGAACCGTTGCAATTTAAACAAAGCTATATTCGAGTTTGGTGCCAAAATAACCCATTTTGTGTATTTACTTTGATATATCTAGTCACTCTTACAGTAAATACGAATCCAACGACACCTCCCAAGCCAAAATCCATCAAGCCGTTTAGGCTGTTGGTTGTGCCAAACAATTATAATAATTATATCCATGGACGCTTAACACCACGCCAATCTGGCTCTGTGCTAAGTACCCGAAGGACTTGTGTTACAGGTACCAGACAACGGAAATATATTTAATATTTTAATACTATACACATATTTAAGATTTTTATGATATAATACAGATATTTAATATACACCCATGACCCAGGAACATTCAAAAACTTTTTGTTCCGTCGGCGGGATTCGAACCCGCGACCCCCGGCGTGAGCTACCAAAGCTCAACCACTGCGCCACAGAGGTCGTCAATTATACGTACATGCGTACGAACATAATACATTTATTCATACATACACACCTACATAGTCTTCAAAAACATCCTTCTGGGGCAGTCGGGTAACAATTTGAAAATTAGTCTTTTCACATGATAGAAGGAAACATTATTTTTCTGTTTGATGGGATCCAGACTGGATTGAAGCTGCATTTACGTTGAATTTTAATGACGGAAACAGGGCACTGAATGCACTGTAGCTGCAGGTAAACAATTTTTACATTTTAATATATTAACTGTGTTAAATGAAGTTGCATAATACCACCAGTCACATACATGCGCGCCTTTAAAACTTAAATTAATAATAAAGTGTGTTATGTCCGAATGAACAATTAATTATGTTTTAATTTGGATTTATATTTTCAGATAAATTAAAAACAGAAATGTTTCTGCCTTGTGTATTGTGTTCAAATGATAAACCTCGTTTAAAAAGGAATTGCTGTGTATACCTTGTAATACGTTTTACATTATTGTTAAATGTCTGATGTAAATTGTAATAGTATACAGTTCCATTTGCGCCATAAATTTCAAATGATAATATTAATAATAATAATAATCTTTATTTCTAAATAAACAGTTACATTAATAGGATAAAGAATGAAGTTACCTAGTAGACATTAGCCTGTATCAGGCAACTACGCTCTTCCATTTTATCTTAAATAACATGAAGATATACCTAGTTTCTTATTATAACAATAATATTATGCTTGTCTAGATACTAAAAAATAACATATGAAAGACTTAAACAGAACAAACATTAACATCGAGTGATTCAATTCATACGTAGTTATTTTTTGTGTACACACATATATTGAAAATAAACCCATAATTTACAGGCTTTTTTTTCAGCCGTCAGCACTGCTAAAACTAAATGTAAAATGTAATATACATTTTTGTGTATCGTTAACGAAAATAATATCTATCCATAGATATTCATATTCTCGTATATCGCCATAATAAGACATCTAGTTTTTTAAGAGTTGCTCACATTTTAGAGAACGTCCGCGCTGCGAATGAAAACGAACGAAAAGTAGGATTTTTAAAATTTTATTATATAGTGACTCAAAACCAGGAATAATTAAAATAATGACGTTATTTCTCGACGCTAGGGAAGTATAGACAAAGGGAATTACCCTGTAACTTGTGTAAGCTTACCAAGTAGTTATTTACGCTGCACAGTACTTTCCTTCCACAACTTAATTATTGTTGTCGGTGCAAAATGCGTGATGAAAACAAGACCCGCTCCTACTAGGATTTAATGCTAAGGAGAAATCTTTTGACGTTATGCTTTAGTTTATATCTTACATTAATTAATTACGTCATATGTTATGAGGTAAAATGGAAAAGTTAATTCAAAATTAAAAAAGATTTTATATTTTTTACATCTGAATAATGAACTATAATAATATGATATATTATGTAAATTAACGACGCAGTGTATAAACACGGATATATACCGAGCTCGACCGAATGTAGTATTAAAATTTCAAAAACCTTCAGTCCTTTCCGTCTCTGGTTTTAAGTGTAAAGCAATTTTATATCCCTACTCGATTAAATTGCTTACCTTACATTGATTCCAAATAACTGTTTAAGTAAAGCGTATTCGGGTCGTTCCAGCCTTCCTTAATAGGTACACGAGGGTTTAATACCCATTGATCGATAGGATCTATGTGTGAGGGGAACGAGTACGCTTATTTATATAGCAGACTATCGTTTAGCGGTTACACGAATCTCATTTAGGATGTTAGAAGCGACTTTGCCGACTACCTCGTTCGATACGAAGATAACCAGGTAACGTTAACCGGCAAAATACAGGTAGGATATCCGTGAAAGTTATCCAATTACCATCGTTACTACTTTGACTTCTTTCATCCGCGAATTTGCACGCGTGGAATTAAAACTTTCAATGAAAACATTCGTGTTTTATTCGGAGAGAGCGTATCGGAATCTAAGGTCAACTACGTAAGGAATTTCAAAACAAATAATTGTAATTAACGGAAAAACATCACAAAATACAAACTATTAGTGTGTTAAATGCCAATATTCATAATGGAATCCCTGTGTATACTAATGAGTTTTCAATAATTTAGCACAGTACTAATTAAAGCTGTTTTTAGTTGGTTAACATAACGTTTATATTGAAATGTTTTCGTAATAAATTTTCTGTCGATTTGATAAGAAATAAATCCGCTTGTCACATTAAAGGAACAAGAAACAAATCTATCAGGCAGGTAATAAATAAAGTAAACGTCCAATGAATATTTAGCGATAGCCAAATTTATGAGCAAGTTAAGAATCTAATAAAAGTGATTGGCAATAGTAATTACTGAATAATTATTCGTGGACATTAAAATGTCATTTTGCAGCGATAAAATGAAGGAAATTTCAACGTGAGAGCTAAGCAATCTGATACTGCTATAAAAGGCTATCATGACAAAGACCTGAAGATAAAAGATACAGCCGTTAGATTGAAAAGTTTAAAAAAAAGAAACTAAAGCGACCTCTCCAGAGAACATTGTCTGCTCTTTACTGTCCTTTATATAAAATTAAAGAATGGGGATAATAAATTTAGTTCAGGCACGTCAAAATATACGATTCCTCTTTCATTGGACGAAGTATTCTATAATGGAGAATCGTTGAATTGAGCGGTAAATCACATCGCGCCGTACATTCGGAACGTCACTTTAGGGTATTGTTATGTGATGCATATGAGTGACATTACTTTAAACTAAAATACTTATTACTGAAAATAAGTGTAATTGATGGCGTTTTAAGTTTTAACTCATATAAGCAACTTTCAGGTATAGTATACATCGATGGGTATAATATGATTATGACTTGATTACATTAAGGTCATATTTCGTTTACTTTTATCACATTATTGGCGTCAACATAATTTTGCTTCTGAATGCCTGAAGGTTTGACTGGTATGAAATTCCAATAAGTTCATCTGTGAACCAACGAATAATAATGTAAGAGCGTCCGTAGAGTAGTGGGTAAGACCTTTCGAGAGGTTCAAACTCCGGTGGAGGCGTGTACCAATGAGACATTTTCCGATCAAGTACATAATACGGATGCTCATTGCCATGGGAGAGCCATGCTTTGGCACGAATGGACCGGCTCAACCCTAGTGATACCACGGCCTCACAGAAAACTGGCTTAAAACGAAGTTAAGCTGTGTCTCGTTCAGTGAGTGAGTTTACCGGTGGCCCAACTTCACTTATCCATATTCTCATATACTATATTTCTCCTACGGGTAGGCGATCAACCATTATTACTACGTTTAAATGTACAAAAAGACTGATTATTCTGACGAAACATTGTAATTCCTTGGTCCGTGGTTTGACATTAATTTGCAGATGTTTTAAATAACTAATCGTGTTTTACGCGTAATTCCTGCTGTCAGAATAATTTGTAGCAAAGTTTAGATTCAAGTTTGAAATTAAGATTTCTGAACGATTCGCCAGTCGGAGATGAGGGGACGCGATCTGATTACACGAATGAGATTCATGGACATTAAAATTTAACAGTTCAACTTCGAGAAGGCTTTTGACAAATTGTTATATGGGCTATAGAGCATAATTTATGTGGCTGTTCTAATTTATAAATGGTATTATTTCGAAATTCCAGGGCGCGCGATCGTTTTTAAAGATAAAGTAAAACAAATTAAATGAAATTTTCCACGGTCAATGGAGACGATTTTCTTAGAATCCGTGTAGCGCTTTGCAACACGGTTTTGTGCTTAACTTTTTACCAATTTAAGGCTTATAATCGAATTCCGTTATTTTTTAAAAGGATAAACTGTCGATGAAAAAATTTCGTAATTCTAACAAGAATTACGAAATTTTTTGCTTTTTATTTTTTATTTCTAGACATTTCCAAATGCTACACAATATAAGTAACTATTAATACTATTAAAAATAAATTAATACTATTAATACACACTCACACCCATGCCCAGCTATGCCCTCACACCCGATAAACAACATAGGAATATTTTGACGTTCACTACTCTGTATCAACTAGCTACACCAAGCGAGTGAGATCCTGGTGTCCTGAAATACAGGCTACGCCTAGTTTAGGCACCAGTCTCCCACAAAATCAGTGTTATCTTTGTAGTGTATATTTTTTGTATTGTGTACTTTTGATGAGAGTAATAAATAAATTATTTCATTTCATTTCATTAATAAACCTGATTATCTCAACGCCCTTTCTAACTCCTCAACGATAAACAAACTCTGCACATTAATTGAAGGGGTAAATACACATACCCGCTTCCAAAAAGGCTGATCACGTTAACATCAATCAATTTTCGTGTAACGTGTCCTTTACATTTATTAAATACTTCAATATCGCTTACACGGGACATATGTTGCGACTGCGAGAAATTTCATTAAAAGCGAGGGGAAATTGAGTGAGCTCGCGCTCTGCGAATACCGAAGATTTCGAATGCTTATCGAGTTAAAAAGATTAATGTATGCTCAATGCATTCAAGGAGTACGTTACAAAGATGCTTTAATATATTCTCAAACAAGATGTAAGCATCAGATATTATAACTGAGCTTGATACTCATCTGCATACTAGTAATACATACAAGTAACTGAGTAAAGAAGGAGTTCCATCAAGTGCCATCGTTTGCACTTTCAGTTCATGAAATTCTTTGCGCGGGCGTTGAAATCAATCGATCAACACTGTATTTTGTGGTGGGTAGTCACTATAAACATAATATGACCTAAGCAAAAACAGCATAAGCACGATAATATCTATGTTAATAGATTCGAGCCCCTGTTCGGGCTCTACATAATACAGTGTGGCGGCGGCTTTGTAGCTTAAAGATCTGATTTAGTGCCGCTGACGGCCGATAAACGATCCTTTCATAACAATGAGTTATGGCGTTTTGATGCAAAGCTCGCTAACCTCAAATTTAGTAATCCAGCTCTATGCATATTTAAAGCGAACTTAATAAGCTAATGATATTGTGATGCGCGCTCGTGTCAATCTACTCACAAGTGTTTGCTTCTCTCTCACTCCCTTTATACTTTTATACCTTTAAGAGGTTTAATTCGGAAACGAGAAAAAAAACATTGACATCTCTTCTCTTATTTGCGTTTTTAGCAAATGAATAATATGTATATAAATAATAGCAATTGACCACGCTTGTGAGTTGTGATGACCGTAATCAATGTAAGGGTTATTCCGAGTTGTAAATAAAGAAAATGCTTTCTAGTTCAGTTTCCCAGATACTGTAAAAAGTAGGTGCGAGTGCATTATAATATGTGTCATTACTTCAGTTGCTAGGTCTCTGCAAAACGTTTTAGAAACGTGGCATCGATTTGCTGCAAATGTTGCAGGTCAAAAGCATTGACTGCAAAGTGCACTTGAGTCTCGACGTATTTAAATCACACTAGCTTAAGTATAATTTTATATCGTCAATTTTACCTCCTATAAAATATTAATGTAATTTAAAAAATACATCCGTCCTCGTCCATCAAGGGGGTTTCCCAAATGCATGCAAATCTCGTCTTGCTGTTTTACATTATACACCTCTCGAGTAACACAAAACTGTAAATCACAATAGCCCATGAGGTTATTTTATAGAGCTTTTGCCCGCGGTTTTACTCGCATAGAATTTGAAAATTGGTAAAAATTGTTAAAAAACGGGACGTCTTTTCAAAACCAAAAGTAGCCTATGTTACTCTCCAGCCTTTCAACTTAGTTTATGCCAAACATCAAGTCGATTGGTAGCTTCGTTTGGGCGTAAAGGAAGAAATAAACACACATTCCTATTTATTCCTATTTTTAGACAGTAAAATTTAAAAACTGCACGAGATCTTTCCCGTCACGTCCATCCAGACTATATATTAAGATCCCGTCTCGACTCATCGTCACAATACAATCACACTTTTTCGAATTTTTGCTGAAAGAAACCTTATTTTCCCGATAAAAATGTTTCTCTCCGAGTACCAGGGATTATGGCTTAGTGACACGAAAAATATAACAAAAGTTTTTAGAACAATTGTTGTCATTCGCAATTGGGTGCCTGGTATTTCCTACAAATCTCTCAAATGGATGTTAAACTTTCTTGGCACTTCAGGACTCTGTGAGAAACTCTTAATTAGGGCACGGTTTCGTTTTGCAGACAGTTGTTATAAATAGCGGTACAAATTAAAACAACATCTGACTATAAATTGACTGTCTGATACATATTCTTTAATTTTAGTTAAATTTCATTTGTGCTATACTATAGAACAATTTCTGTAAGACCACGACTGTTCATCTTCATAATTAACTATAAGAAGCCTCAAAATTTCAACTGAATTTGAGTAATTTCCGTCAGTAAATTGAGTATTCTGGACTTTGGCCTTTAATTTATAATAGATATTGAAGCCGTAATAAACATTGTGATGTTGAAGTTACATAAAATTGATGTCGGGGAACGATTGAACTATACCTGATTGTAAGTTTTCCATGAAACTGTAAATTATCGGATATTAAATGTCGCGTATTCGTGATAATTTCCCGGAAATTATTGAATTTATTGAAAATTTGTCGAGATAAACAAAAACCCGAACAGCCATTGTATTGTTTATATTAAATATTAGTATTGTAATTTGTTTATGTCAAAAAACAATAGATTGTTATTTCCTGCGGGTGCTTTCTCAAAAAAGTTTTGTTTTAAGAACGCTCATTACGCTTGATGAGATAGACACAAAAAAATGAATTATTAAAATCCATACTAAGAATATATAAGAATTATAAATGCATTTATCTGCCAGTATTTCTATTATTTCTCAAGCTCAAATCACTGACTGCTGAAATTTTGTGTAGACATACTTTGAGGGAAAGAATTTGCTTTCTGAAAAATGTACGGTTCTCGCACGATAAATAAATTTTAGCGCAACGGAATTGCGAGCATCATCTGGCATTAAAATATTTGTCTTTGAGAGTAAACGTAATAGTTCCACTGACTATATCTAAGGCACTATACCTCTATTCTCGTATGTAACCCCAGCTGGAATATACAGTTTCTGTAGTTTATGGAGCTCACAAGGTTTATTGGAGAAATCCCGGCTGCGAAAGTAACATACAGTGGATTAGTCGACTGAGGGTATGGAATGCTCTCCGAGATAAACCCGAAATTAATGTTCGATAAATTTAAGAAAATAAATGAAATCCAACGTAAATTCTGAGAACAGTGTAACAGAATTTATTACACTAAAAGTATAGGTTATAAACTATTTGAGGTTTAGCTGAGAACATATAAGCCCGCATTAAGATTTAACTGAAGAGATTAAATATTTAAATATATAGTAATTATATAGTAGTTACGAATAAAAAACTGTAAAAAATAACTATAAACAAAAACACCTCGGGCGAATGCAAACATTAATATACTTTCAGTTCGACTTTATATTTTTAATTCTGTGATGGGGGATATGAAAAATTTATATGGTTTCCCTTTTGTTATTTTAAAACATTCAAATTGCAGACTGAATAGAGTAATTAAGGCGCGGTGGATTAACGGTCTGCTATCACTCCACACCGATATTTTTAGGTGTCGATAGGCAATGAAAAATAAATAAGAGGATAGGATAAGGATCCCGTATATATGTTCAAATGAATCAGTTGTTGATTAAGGGACAAAGTGAAGAGTATAATATTTCGTTAATAAAGATACAAGCGTTTGTGCATTTGTATGTTTGAAGCGGGTATATACATAAGCTACCGAATTAAAAAATCTACCTATATCTGAAACTTACTTTATGCAAGATTGCTATAGGCATGTTTTTAAACGCCTCAGGAAGTGAGGAAACTATTTATATAAAATTAAAAGAATAAACCAATTTCCTACAGTAATGAAAAAGAATACATGTAACTACAAACGCTTCGATTGAAAAAAACCTTGAATTTGTTTCACGTCTCCGTCCCTTAGAACTCCTTGATCCCCACTCGAAGTCTAGATGAGATCCCAAACAACGACAGACTTTGAGAAGGAAGCTTATTTAAATTGGAACAAGGAGTAGATCGAAAAGCCAGGTTTATATATAGCTCGCTCGTAAAGTTTTAACATAAGCGGTCCCATAGTCTGGGCAGTTTTTGGATGCGCTTTAATAGGGGCTGTGGCTTCTAACTGCTGACACCAGAGTTTAGCCAGACCAACTTTCTTGTGGCGTGAATCCGAGCATCCAATTAAATAAATGCTATATTTTCGAGGATCCCATTACGGCAAGCAATTGCACTAAGCCCTATATTAGCTGTACTCTCTCCTGGCAAAGCAAGCTTATTTAGAATTCATATTATTCAGGCATTATGCAGACCTTAATCAGAAAAGTCTGAGAAAATAATTTTAGAAAAAATTTACTCAAAATATTGTCAGTACCAATGTTGTGTTTATCCGACGCGTGTTTGTAAATGACAATATTTTTGTATGAAAAACGCTTCCACTTGTATAATTCGATCAACGTTACGGTTATGGCATTGTTTTCCGCTTATCTGCGCGGAATCTGGCCCGGGAGGAGGGGCGTGGGGGCGATCGTCAGCGCGACGAATTATCTCATTTGATTGGGAGCGAAATTCGCGGACCGTAAATCGCACGTTCACATACGCGTGCAACGGGCATTAGAGTTTATTGTACTTACGGCTATGCACATTATACACGCTCAATTCGCGTAAACTGTAATTCGCGCGATTAGGCGTATTCAATATTCGCCTTCATTTTGGTAGCAACGTACGGTAGCAGGTGGAGAATTTGAGAAGTGAGCTCTCGATAATAGGAAATCTATTAAACAAGAATAGGTCGGGTTTTCCTTCCTGACGCTATAACTCCAAAATACATGGACCCATTTCCGCGGTTTCGCATTCGTTGGAAATGTGTTGGGCTCCATGAGGTTCTTTAGCAAAAAATTCAGGAACCAATTTAAGAGAAAAGTTACCACGCGGACGGAGTCGCGGGCAACAGCTAGTATGCGTATAAAACAAAATTCATTGAAGGCAAATTTATATGATAGTGGCTAAAATATATATAGAACGAAAAAAAATTTAAAATAAAGTTCAGAAAGTAGTAAGATATTAGTGATTTAAGTTTTCTCTGAAAATGTAATTTATTATGAACTTTGTATGCAGCTTGTAGACTCTCACGTCACGATCAATATCAGATCTCTCTTTCTAACTGACAACTTTAAAGGCTTATAACTTTGTTATTCACAATTTTATCAAAAAACTAATTCGGCTACATCGTTTTTCAAAGATCGTAGCTATTAAAACAAAGAATTAATAATCATGCATATTCCCTACTCATGTGGGTTTAAATATCGCAAAACATCATCCCAAATAAAATTTTCTGCGATAGAATCTGTAAAATTAAACTTTCACTCTGACAGGAATTTAAGGAAAACCGAGAGAGAATTTCACAAAAACTTTAATAGGGCTTAAAGCAGCGTTCTTTACATTCTCTTACACTGTGTAGACAGTGGAATATCGTTTAGATAAGTCGACCTATTTTGTGAGCTATACTACAAAATGCTCTCAGCGAATTATCCGGGAGATTTTACTGGAGTAAATCCATTTAAATAGTTTGTCTGTCTAAGTTTAGCCTGAGCAGTTCTTAAGTGCAGTGTCACTTCACATGCGGAACCCTGTGTACAATTAATAGTTGGATAGTTGGGTAATAGAATACGTGTTAGGTATTCTACAAAATGCTTACTTCTTGTTAAGGTTAACAAATTCAAGAGTTTAACTTTTTAAATCTAAAAACTACAAGACACTGCTTACAATCATTGTATATATTATTTTCCTTACAATTATTTCATTATATTACAAATTATAAATCTATACTCTTGATATAAAGCTGAAGAGTTTGTTTATTTGAATTCGCTTATCTCAGGAACTGCTGGCCAGAATTAAAAAAATATTTTTGTGTTGGTTAGTCTATATATCGAAGAAGTCTGTCATTACGCTACGCCCAACAGGAGCCGAGCAGTAATAAAAATATTGCAAAAACTGGATAATTTATTAAGTTTCACTCGGACGTTGTCGCGGGCAACAGCTAGTATATCATAAACATTATCATCATCGTTAACGTCAAAAATTATCCTTTGGGTACGGAGCCCTAGAACTGTCTCACTTATTTTGTGATTATTTCTTAGCATATCAATGAACTCCTCAAAAAGCTCGACGGTGAGCAATAAAGAGCAACGAAGAGCAATATGATGGAGCAAATATTGTTCGAGAGCAGAAAACATTCACCGCGGGAAGTAACTTTGGGACACAAATTGACTTTCCCAATTTGCATTCCTTTGAACGGGTGAAACGCTCATAACTGTGTAACTTTATATCGTGAAAAAATCGACAAGGCCCAGAATATATTATGTATTTCACTTTGTATGGGACAGCGAGATTATTGAAATATAAAAGTTAAAGTGTATTCCTCGAGCACTTTACGAGCAATTTAAGAAATAATAGATGTTTTAACATTCAAAGCGCTTGTGGTGCCTTTTTTACGGTTGGTTTATTTTGATATCAGAGATCTTGAGTGATTATTTCTCTAAATCGGTCATTTGCAGTTTATGTTGCTGTTCTTATTTTTTTAAGTTATGAAAATATAAGAATCCTCGAAATGCGATTTGACTCTTGATTGAACTCGCGCGCGAAGGGTTGCATACCAGGATTAGGCAACCAAATAAATGTTAAGCAAAAATTCGGATGCTCATTGCCGCAGTAGAGCCATGCTTTCTCACAAGGCCCACCCGGCCGGAGAAATACTATCCTCATAAAAAATTGGAGTGAAACAGTTTCGTCGAGGGAGTGAGTTTACTGAAGGTCTCAGGAACTCATGGGGAGTTCTTCAGTAGGAGGCCTTCAGTAAACTATTCCCTCTCTCTATTCCCGTAGCCTATACCTATATTAAAAGGCCGGCCATAAAAAACATTTTAAAGTTCGTTTTGTTAACACAGTGTAATTGTTAAAGCGAGGAGGTAATTGAAAAATGCATCATGAGGTCGGCTAACGATAATGCGTTTTGAGTTTCCCGACCACGACCACCACGGCCCACTAAAAGTAAAACGCTCCGGGCTGCAGGCTACAAAGCCAAATTGTGATAAATCTAATCACTACCGGGCTTGGAGCAGTCCATTTTGGGCTACGCGAATGTAGAATTATTGTGATAATCTGTAAGTTGTCTATACTATGAAAAAACTATTGTGGGTACTCTATAAATACACTTCTATAAATGTTTTGAAATAAAGTGTTAGAATTTAAAGCACTCTTGACCTATGGGAAAAAGCGGCAAAAAAAGTATATAAATAATTATTTATGAAACATAAAAAGACAATTTCCAAAAAATAGTTTCCATAAACTTCGAAGAAAATGTAATTTCCAAAATTTTGTAAGTCTTTGTCTCATTGCTATCATTTTAAAAAAAGAAGCTTTATCCCGTCGGGTAAAATTACACCCCCATGGAAGCAAAGTTCTGATTAGATGTTTTTATAGTCACTAATGCGTCAAATTTTCTGTAGAGTTTTTCACGTTCGTATTCTACAAAATATGTCTAATTTTAAACTAGATGACTCTGTAAACTTTTCCGGGGCTTACCTGCATGTTTTAGATAAATTTTGCTAGTTCAATCAAGCAAAAAAGTTTTTTAAATTTCTAATGAAACTAACGTAATTTTAAAATTAAAACCTATTTATATTCATTTGGTAATAAAGAAAGGTAAAGTTTCTATTTATGAACATTGATGAATAATATATTTATTAATTTTATAACTAAAATAGGGCGGACGTGGCTACGTAAACCTGACAAGTATTTTGCTACCGTACTGAAAATAATTTATATGTATACTTAGTAAATGAAAATCAGTCATTAAAATATGTGTCTTTACTAAGAAAGGATGTCTAATTATTTTCGGTATCAAGTTATTTTCGTTGAACAAAGGTAGAATCAATGCAAGCAAAATGAAAAATTGCAAATTTTACCTTAATTCTACTATCTTGATGCCAAATTAACGAAACTTCATTCCATATGCAACACGTATTGAATATAAAAAGGACTGCAACTCACATTTAAGCGACCTGCAACAGTGTAGCAATAAGAGTAAAAGAATATAATCGGGGTACAGTTTTATATTCTTTTGTTGTACTTCACATCACAAAAGGAAGCACCAATATAGAAACTTAAGCCATCCTAAAGTTAGCTCTCTAGTGTTTGTATGATAATAAGTCAGGGTTCCCCGAATATAGTGGTCGGGTACGAAGCTTGTTAGTAAAATTTGCTATTCCTGGAATCCATTTAGGTTTTTTACGAGTTTTCACCAAACAAATTTAATATTTTTTACTGTTAAGAAAAAATTTAAACTAGAGAAAGTGTAATTTAATATTCGTGTGTTACCCTCTAAATTTCTCAATGCTGGACTTTAGATAAATTATTATCTAAGAGAAATGTGAAAATGCCTAGATTTACGGTTGTTGTCTAAGAAATACGAATTTCGATACAGCAAAGTTGCTGGTAATATCGTACGGATAATGTATTCGTAAAAATTTATTACTAGTTGTTTTTGCTCATTCTATCATAGGCAAAGGGATGTTAGATTTTCGTAAAAGGAAGTTTTAATATTTATATCCGTGTTTTCATTATTTTAATATTTTTATCGAATGTTTATTGTTTCACTCGTAAATAAATAACAACATAATTCACAGAACACAGTTTTTATTTATAAACGAAAGTAAAAATAATAATTTAATATTACAGTTCCAACTTGGCATCGTCATAGTGTTATTAAGCTCATTCTCGTTATGTCATTTGATATAACAATAAAACTATTTTATTACAACAAAAGTTGGCCATTCCGACTTTTATATCAAAAACAATAACGCGTAATGCTCTACCCGACCTACCTTCTAGGAGTGTATAGAATTTTATTGAAATTGCTGTATAACTTGACTCTACGTTCTTAATAAGATGTGTTTTCTTTGCTTCGAAAGAGGATACCATCTTACGAACGCCACTTTAAGGGAATGCTCGATCGTTTCGGATGTAATACGATTTTCTTGTACATATTTTATATGACATATCGTGTTTTCAGATTTATAGGGCACTTAGAACAATGTCGCATGCTCTGGTGTGGTTTAAAAATACATTCCACGACACACGTGATTTATACCGAGCGATATGAGGAGGCGATTATTCATTTTGATCACAGTTTCATAGATTTTGCCGAATGGTAGACCCATTTATACTTTTGTCGAGTGAAAAATGTTAGAAATGAAATATTCTATTATATTATGTTCTATTCTATATTATTGCCTATCAGTACCCTTTAACCACTCAACGTATTTAAGTACAGTATTTAGCAATTAGAGTTTTTTGAAATTAAGTAATTAGAAAGAGTGAGAAGGGCCTAAATACAGCGTGTATTTAGGAAAGGTTTCACATCAACATTAGTACATACTAATAATATAATAAAAAAACGCAAAAGTGTATCAGTCTGTTTGTCTATCCGTCTATTGCCTTTTCTCACAAAACCGCTGAAGCCATAATATAATGCATTTAGAAAGATTACAGGGATGAGCAATTTTTTGGTGTTTTTTCTTTACTGTTGGCGAGTACATAAAAATGTATTCAATATTAAAATTCAAATACTACTTAAGGTTTACCAGAAGGTGTGAGAAGATATTTAAACGAAAGTAGAGCGGAGCAATTACTCTTGGTGACGGGCCTGCACGGTGAGATACTCTCGGATAAAGACGACGCTTTATTAAAATATATATCCACGTGCCAGGATGACACGCGACATGTTTAGGTCTAGGTCACGAGCCTAAATGAGCATTAACTCGATGTCGCATCTAATAGGCAAATATGAAAAGTTTCAGACGTAAATATAAAAGATTTTATTCAAATGCGAAACGTTGCCCGTAACTCGGTCGCGCGAAAAACGCACATCATGGGGTTATCCTATATAAACTCTGAATAAGTTATGCCGATTTTATTCAAAGCAGTTCAGCGGACAAGACAAGACAGTTATAAAGGACCGAAAATCAAAGAAACGTTTTAGCAATTACTTATAACATAAAACTCATTAATCATCTCATAATAAATGAAACAAAAAACGAGTAACACAACTAAAATGTTAAAGCGTAATATCTTTTTATCGTTATCGCGTAAGGAAGTTTCAAGGAAAAATACAAAAATTGGCAATGATAACAAGTTCGGTATCGGTTCGGAATGCAAATTAATACGCGCCTCCGGATCGGGGACATGAATATGCATGGACCGGGGCGGAATATCGGATCGTCTGACGCATGGCGCCCACCTAATACCCTTGTCCATCCGTTCGCCGTTGATAACGTTATGCCGGTATACAAAAATCATAAATTGAAACATGACAAAGACGTTCTCGAAGATTCGAAAATGTTAAGCCGGCCTCCCACATCCGGGACGGGTCTGTGAATTCAGATCCGGAAATCACAGCAAAAAACATAATTCAATCATAATTTGAAAAATCTGAATGTGTGTGATGAATACTGTTATTATTTGGTATTCCGGTCTTTGGGAAATAAACTGAATTCAAATCCTAAATCCAGAGATCGGCTTTCTCTTTAAACATAGGTACGTGCACACAAAAAGCCTAATTAGAGGATTGGTTGTGATGATAAATTTCTCTGCTCTTCGTTTTTCGAATTAAAGCAACCTCGGTATAGTAGATCTTACGAATTATTACATTAAGGATAAAAGATTAGCAAAAAAAAGTTGATCCAATATTTCGAAAGCACTTAAAACTTGAAAATCGGAAAATAAAAGAAACAGAGACAGCATTTTAACGCTTTAGTTGAAAACGTTAAAATAATATTAAAGTGAAACAAACGAAATATAATCCGTATCAGGTGTAAGCGTGGCTTCCACTTAAAAGTTTGCGATGTTGTTTTACCGGAAAATACGATGTCAGATTTCATTATATCACGCTATCACACTAAGATTTTCAACTTACAACTTGTAGAAGTTATTACTGACGATGTCCTTTACGTGAGGGCAACAGTAAGTTCTGCAGGAACCGCACATATCCGTGCTAACAAGTTAAAAGGAAGCCGCGAAAGCCGCAGTCAACCTTTGTCTATACAGATTGGTATTGATATCATAACTTTAAATCCTATGTGATGCAAAAAACAACCATTATCTCATAATTTAAATAGTAAAAACATAAATAGTAAAAACATGTCCAAGCACTTGACTATCTAAACAAGGACAAATACCATAATATATTAATACGAGAGCAAAAAACTTTGTACCCCTTTTTACGAAAGCCGCGTAGATGTCAAAGCATGAAATTTCTCCCAGTTTTAGTTGATACGGTAGAAGAGCGTAGAATGCAAATTTTATTTTAAATATACTTTAATTTTGCATATTTAAAAATATGCAAAATTAAAGTATTAAGTAAATATGTCTAAATATTATACTGTGCATAGCGTTTTATTTACTTTAGTAAATAAAACGCTACATACAGTATAATATTTTGACATGAAACGTTAGTATATATAAACGAAATATTATATTCTTTTGTATAATATTTCGTTTATATATATGGTTGAAGTCTGTGGTTTTTTTTTATTTAATGGCCTGGAACAAGATCTTTATGCCAAAATGAAATTTGTGATTGAATTGAGAATAGATTATATTTTTTATAGGTCCTATACACGATTTAAATATTTATGGTTGAATTTCAACCACAGGGCTACCTCTAATTCTGTTAATTGTATAGTCCATGTTCCATACAATATTCATAATCTGAGGGTTAAATTGCACAAGTTACAAATGTTAACAAAATTAAACTCCAAACCGTTGTAATAGTTATTGTTTAGGGGCCTACGTGCGTAGCCGATACAAGTTGCTTGTTTGCCCTTCCAAGGGTGAAAGGTTCAATGATCAGTCTATAAACTTATATGATATTCTTATTACAATACTAACTTTTATCAGCGGTTTTGCCCTCGTACTAGGACATACAAAAATAAATTTATCCATTTGGAGCATTGAATATGTATTAAATCAGCGGGCATGTGAAGTTGGCCCCCCAAAATTGAAAAAAAAAATAAATGAAATGAGTTCTTGTCGCCCCCCACATAGTTCTGGAGTTCTTTGGTGTTTTCAGAAATAGTTCTGTTATTTTCATACATCAAAATCGTTTTTAAAATAATGGGGGGCTAACTTCCCAATTTGTGATTTTCACCGGCTTGTACCAAAAAATCTGTAAGTCGGATCAAAAAATAGTATAAAGATAATTTGTAGAACTCTTTGGGGGGCAACTAGAACTCTCGCAGAAAAATTGAATTTCCGAAAATTTTTTAACTTTTTCTATCGAATTAGTTTATCGATTTTTACTCGAGTATAGCAACTTCAATTTCGATCAGATCAAAATAAACCGTAAACAAATTTTGTAGAACTCTTCGG
>JAOTAV010000001.1:2563313-2581851 GCA_026546445.1 Cyclargus thomasi | reverse complement strand
ATATATATATACATATATATTTATATCCTGCACCGGTTCGGTGGCGGTGGCCGGTTTCATTGTTTCATTGAAACCAAGCCCGTTACGCAGGACTAATTTTATAGTGCCTAAGTGAGCGGTACATAAGAGTACTCTCTCTTCTTTTCCACTCTGGCAAAATATCAAGCGGCAGGACCGACTTTTACATGCCCATCAGACGCATGGATCATCTCACTTATCAGACAATCAGGTGATCAGCCTGCATTGTCCTAACCGAACTTGGAAATAACATGTTTCTAACGCTGAAATCAAACCCACGCACTCCAGGACAAGAGTCGAGCTCCATACCACTAGATCACGGAGGCGTAACAAATACCAATCCTTGTAGGAGTGTAAACTGGGAATGCTGACGTCATCACTGTATCTGCCAGGTCCGGAATGACGAGCGGCACTGACTTGTACTGCGGCTGCAATTAAATGCAGTGGAAAATGTTAATGGGAAATTTTATGGTATTGTTGACGGCGAATGTGAGATTATTCCCCCCGGTGGTATAAGTCATAGACGCAGCGACTGAACAAGTATTCTGACCGCCCTGCGGTGATAATCTGCCGAGGTTTTCAATTTATTAGATTAACAGTTCCTACGAAGACACAAACCCCTCTCCCGATCCTCGCTCCTTAGGCTATAGCCTTATTAGCCTATAGGTTATTCAGACACAGACTATACGATATCACGACATTATGTTATTAGTAGATCCCGCAACTCCATTGCGTGAAAATACGTTTATCGCACGGGAACCGTACATTTTCCGCGATAATCCTATGTATTTCCTCCCTAGGAGTTTGTAACATCAAGCATTACTTAGACGATTCATTCAGTGAGTGAGTTTACCTGTGGCACAACTTCCCTAATCCACCTAATCTCTATTTCCATAAAGGCCGGCAACGCATTTACGACTCTTCGGATGTCGCGAGTGTCCATGGGCGACGGCAGTTGCTTTCCATCAGGTAACCCGTCTCCTCGCTTGCCCCCATTGTGCATAATGCATAACATTTTTAGATCATTAACCATAACATTATGAATACGCGGTATAATACAATAGATTTTTTAATGATAAGAGTAAAGACTTAACTTGGCCCAAATTAAAAAAGAAATTAAAAAGATATTTTATAGACAGGATCTAATCTACTCACAAATACTTTATTATATTGAAAACTGGCATAATAATATTGTAATGTAAAAATGTTTAAGACGATTACATGCATATTTGTACATCATACATATACCTGGGTTAAAATTGTACTAGATTAAAAAAAAATACTTTAGAGAAATATGTTTTGTTATTTTATTTTAAGAAAATTTGAGTATTTTATTTTGTTGTTGATTTTATTTTTAAGAAATGTTATGTTATGTTACTTTAAGTGCAATATCGCCAATCCATCAACAGACCCTGGCTGTCATGTATTTAGAGTGCTTAGTGAGACGATATCGACAAGCTTAAACTCGATAGGGAAACCACCTTTCGAATTCTTCATTCATTATATAATCACTATTGCATTGTCATGCAATTTCTTTGAAAATTCCAAATCAATGGGAAGTCAAGATGTGGCGCAAATTATGCTTCTAAGATTTGACTGGTAAAAAGTAACATAAGAACACGGCACAGTAAGTCAAGTCATAATCAAAAGGTTGTAGCTAGAATAGAACACATTCAAAAAATCAAATTAAAGAAAAGTAGATACTAATTTTACCTTCGAAAACCTGCCCATCAGACGAACAACGTTAAAATAGCTGATAAAAATCTTACCTCCACTCGAATCGTCAGGTTGTATTCCTTTATGCTCTCATAGTCCAACGGATGATTCACTTTGATATCCGCCCAAGTGAATCCATTGTCAGCTCTTTGTTGTAAATAAAACGTATGGAATTTATTCGTCTGAGCTGTCGAGCCCGGCATCAACCGATAGAAAACGGTCGGGTTGTTCTCTATTCCGGAGCTGAAAATTGAATTATACATTACGTAACCACCTTTTCACTCCGAATCACGTGACGACATTAAAAACATTACTGAGATGTGATGAATTAAAAAAAATAGTTTTTTTTCTAAGCTGATTTCGTGACATCTTAAAAAATTAAAATGATTTAATGAATCGAATTAATGTCTAAAATTAATTATTTCTTGGATGGATCAAAAACATATTCACAAAATTTTGAAAAGGAGTTTCCAAGCGGCATTTCTAGCTGTACTGAATAAAACTTATGTTTCTATGTTAGTAAAGTGATGTAAGTTGGTTTCGTCTTCCATTGTGTGAGTCGAAATGTGCAATTAGGACGAACAGATAGACAAGAGTGAACCAGATTCCTTCACGACACCCAGTGATATGCGATGAGGCTTGTAGCAAGCGTTATTCGGTTCTGCCTTGCTGCAAGTGCTGCCTTATGTTAATCTTGAATGTAAGTTTTTGTTTGCAAGCTTACCAACTTGATGCTGCTTAGTCCTAGTCTTATTCTATACTTTATAGTATCTCAGTTCAAAAAATTCCAGCATCTCAAATTTCCTAACGTCCTATTTATTTTGTTAATTTGATGCCTATTCTGTTTTTATTGATATTCAAAATACGAGGATTGGGATCGATTGTAAGATTATTTCGCGATATAATTAAAGCAATTAACAAAAATTTTTAAGTTGATTCCTTTTTGAGACAAATCAAAAGCCTTCACCACAAAATAGATGAAATTACTCTGTATCTCATTACATACTTAATAAACTTATTAATCATCTGAGGTACCCTTAGTTTTTAATTATGGTTCTCGTAACTTAACGAAATTACAAGTGAGGAGTCCATAGTCCCGAATATATAATTTTTTGAAATGAAACTAAGAAGTAACTAACATCTAACACATTCTGGCATTCCCACTAAACATTTAAATCGTAAGTACTATTTAATTATTTTAACGAATTCTATGAAACTTTAAAGTTGAAACCCTCCTTTACATTCAAACAGTAACACCTACACATTCGTTTAAACTTCGTGCATAATTCAATGCTTGATATAAAAAACTATGATTACCTAAAGTCCACGAAATTTCATTTATTTATGATGAATGAACTAAACATAAAACGTAAGACCTATGTTCTACAAAATAAATTTACATGCGAACTGATAAAAATTAACACAATAATTAGATGTGACTAAAATAATTACTTAATCATGATAATTGTATGCGATGACGTTCAGCCTACATGCAGTTTTTAGTCTTGATCGTTCTTCTCATATCTAAATTTGTTTAATTGACTTCTGACCCAAAAATACCTTTGTAAAGCCTTGGTTTTAATTGCGCTAAGTTGCTAAGATTTGCCGTAAACATTTTTCACATTAATGAGAAATAAATAAATTTTCTTGTCACACTTTAGACAATATGAACAAATAAACGAAAGATATGTTTGAGCCAACAGTGATACCGTTTCCATAAAAGCAGTGACCCACTAATGCACGCTGGTGTAACTCAAAAACCGCGTGTTCGTGACGATGCATTGAACTTTACGGACACAACATTCATTGTATTCTGATCATCATTCGTGAGGTAAGTCGTAACAATATTGAATAATGCACGCGACGCTCGCACCACACGCCTCGGCCGTCTCTCGCCCACAATCGACCATAGAGGTTGACGTAATAGTCGAATCTAGCCTATGAAATGAGCAAGTTTAGCGATAAACGTGAGAGAGGGAGGGGTCTAGGCGCGCGGTGCGGCGCCGCGCAGCGCACAGGCCGCGTGCGGTGCCCGCGCGGACAGTAACTCACGCACCTTGCTTTAACGGACACCACTTTGGCACCCACGGGTAAATTCTCACGAATGTAGATTGGGCCGTACACCGTGTGGTCCCACACGGGGGGATTGTTCGCGCGATCCACTACGTCTATCTGGACCTCCACGGTTCTGGACAAGGGCGGGAAGCCCTTGTCTTGAGCCATAGCCTCCAACTTGTACGTTTCTCGCTAGTCGGGAAACGGTCGATGGAAACAGACAAAACCACGTCGTTAGTAGTGTTAGGGAGCGGAGGTGCGGCGGGCCCGGGAGCCCGCTGCGCCTTATACCAACCTGGCTTTCACACTGGTCACTACGGTACCCACTGTGACATTCTCTTTGATGTGAACGGGGCCATACGTGGTCACGTCCCAGATGGGGGGTTTATTGTTCCTGTCTACCACGTCTAACTCAACGTCCACGTCCGCGGAGGAGGGCGGGTCGCCTCTGTCGGAGGCGCGCACGCGCAGGCGGTACCTGTCCCGCTACAGATACACGGGTCAGAGGTCAGCGGGGACAAATAAAACATAAACACAACTCAAATATAAACACATAAATACTCATCGCTAATAAACAACAAAAATAATCAAAATAAACTCTAAACGTAGACCACACTCAGATTATGTAGTTTTCCTTTTCCATGATAATTTCTCTGATTAAGTGAAACGAACATTCGTCGCTCGATCATACACTAAGCGAAATAAAACAAGAGATCTAGGTACTGACAGTCGACTATAAAATGTAAATCCACTCACTCTTCCGCTCCCAGCCCCAGGCATCATTCGTGCTAGCTTACAGTAACATTGAGCTTAGCCAATGTCAGAAGGTGCAGAAAATAAATCGGAAAGAATAGTCTCAGTATATTACACGTTCGGTCTGTACATTAGGAAAAAGGCGAACTGTACATTATGATTACATTTTACAGTAAATTAACTAAACTAATAATAAAAAAGTAAAGTAACGTAAAGCAGGCAAACGCATGCGGCTCTGCGTACAAGACATGGCGGAAAGGTCAGGTTGTCATACGAAGGTTTTCATGACCTCTTAACGACTACGACAAAACGACACTCATTGTAATGAATATATTACAAACGATGGACGTTACGGTTTACTGTACAAGATTTCTTTCGAGAACGTAGCCCCTTTCACAGAAGGAATAATGTCACAACTGGCCGGATGGCCGAATTTCCCCGGGGGGTAATTCGGCCATTCCGTTACTAATAATAGAAATTTATACATATTAATACTGGCACCCTGTAAAAAATTAATAATTATGATGATTACATATTCTATGTTGCATGAGTAGTCGTCTAATGCGGGCCCAGTACTGTCGGGGCGGGCTCGAACCGCCCCCGTGGGAGTCACCTCGCAAATAATATCGGAGATTAGTAACAAAACATGTACATACATATAATACTGAGGTATGTTCAAAAGCGAAAGCCTCTCAAATCAACCGATCGATTACATAAAAAAAATTTCAAAACTAGTTTGTGCGTAATATACAAAAGTGCTCTTACAGAAACTGTACATGTTTTAGAACTAAACATAGGTTTCAACGGTGAAATATTTACAGCAGTATTATATCGGTCAAAGGTATTCGTACACAAGTTATATCTCGATAAGATAGTCAATGCAAGATGGTGCTGCGGAAATAAATCGTAACGAAGATTGAGTGCTGAGCCGGCGCCGGCGGCAACTGAAACTAATGGTGCTGCAAGAAGAACAAGCCTCCGGCAGCTCGCCGCGCCGCGCCGCCGTTCGATGGACAACTACTCCTCAGCCAGGATTGAACCCATCTTCACAGCTATTTACAGCAGCGATCAATTTAGAACTATTTACAGTTAAAAAACTAAAACGTGTGCCAATTGAATCCTAGGCGTTGTAGGTAGCACTCATCCACCAAACTTTATAGTAAAGTTGATCCCTTTCACTCGTCTCTCTTGTCACATACCGACCTCTTAACCTAATCTATTTATGAATCATACTTACGTCTAGGGGCTTCTTTAGAACGATCCAACCAGATTCCGGTTGGATCTCGAAATATTCGATATCGGCGGGATTGTACGGAGCGCTTAGAGTGTAAACAATAGCGCCGTTATTGTCGGCGTCCTCGTCCGAGGCCGACACTCTCAGAATGTTTGTACCTATACTAGCGTCCTGTTTTACATTCTCCACATATTTCTGAAAGGTAATATTAAAGTTGACATACTATGTCATACAACAGGCATATTATTATGTACAGAACAGGTTTCTACAACGCGTGATGGCATGCAATTTTGTGCGTCACTATCACTTACTTGACGGTCAAACAAGGGCGGGTTGTCGTTGACATCGGTAATTTCGACAGTGAACGAGCAGACTCCCTCGAGTGAGGGTTCTCCCTGATCGGTGGCTTTGACGGTAACCGATACGAACTTCCCATCATCACCTTCCCTGTCGAAAACTTTGTTAGTGGATACTTCGCCAGTTTCCTCGTCCACAGTGAATTTAGTTCCTTTCTGGTTTGGTTGCTGAACGATGGAATATTTGACTTGACCGTTCACACCCTTGTCTTCATCGGTGGCATGGACTTTGATAACTGGGCTTCCGTTGGGAGCGCCTTCCTCGACTTTCGGGAAATACGTCGGGCAATCCTTGAAGATGGGTTTATTGTCGTTGACGTCAGTAATGAAGACAACAACTACGGCAGTCGAAGTATGTATGGTTGCGTCTCCATTGACGCAGCACGCTCCGTCATCCATGGCAGTAACATTGAGCTCATACTTGTCTCGGTCCAATGAGATAGCCTTGTTGTGTAGACGGATCACTCCGGTAATCTCCTCAATCACGAACTGGCCTGAACTGGTGCCACCTCCAACGAACCCGAATCGTACATTATCACCGTCCTTGTCTGAGGCCACTACGGTGGTTACGAGTGTGTTGGGTCCAGCGTTCTCATCGACATTGGGAGTGTACACTTGTTGCGAGAATTTGGGTTCCTCGTCATTCTTGTTCTTGGTGTAGACTCGCACGGTAGCGGTGCCAGTTTTTGCGGGTTCGCCCTTGTCTTTTGCGGTCACAACGAATTCGTAGTAGGCGTTGTTGTTGTCAGCGTCCAATTGCTTATTATTTGTGATTATCCCATTGGAGTCCACACTGAAATGGTCATCTGAAATAGCATACAAAAGATAGATCAAAATTTATTCTTTACTGAAATTAATCTGATAGAAGAAAGGATTATTGATTTTCACTAAATTTAAAGTCTAAAATTTAAATTAATTTCGTTCAAATTTCCATGATATTTTTATACACTAACTTAACATTTTAAATCATTAATGGCCAATGTATAGATATTAAATGGTCAAAGTATATCGTAACACCCTGTGTTCTATTAAACACGATCTGCAGTTTACTGGAATAAACTTAAATCCATTTTAGTCGAGCAATTCATGTGAACGACAGAAACTTTAAGTTATTTGAAAGTCTATAAGTTCATCGTAACATGTAGTTAGAGAGTCTTTGAGAATTTATTCCTACTCACATTCAGAAGTTTCGGAAGTTGGTTTAGATAGAGGAACTCATAAATTATAATGAATAATGAATGTGAAATGTAAGGTCTGGTAACTTGTGAATCTGTTCACTCCAAAACGTATATAGATCCATATACGTTTTGGAGTGAACAGATTCATAAGTTACCCATACGTAACAGACGTGATGCGCTCATGCATAATAATATGCCAAGTGGCACTACGATATTAACGATGTTTCGAATTTTTAAATTTCTCTTATGCATCGTATAAGTATCTTACATTCTGATAAGATCGAATGATGAGATTTTTCATTATGCATCAGTATGCACCCTATTCGCTGTTTCCTCTAGAATTATATAATGTTTAAATATTTTCGTTTGTTAACAACATCTTTAACAAAACTACTTAAGGCTCGTAAAAAAGTTTGCGGCATATCGATTCAAACTGCTTCAATGTCGATTCGATTGGTTTTTTCTTATATTGAAATTAGCCAAAGTGCATTGATAAAGTACAGTCAAAATCCAGAAACTAGACACTATAGAAAATTGACGTAACACACTAAAATTTTCGCTATCAAAAACAATTACCTGAGACTAAATATTCGATTTCAGCGTTCTTCCCGGAGTCGGCGTCCATGGCTTTGACCTTGAGTATACTGGTGCCGAGCGGTATGTCCTCATCCACGTTGTGGGCCTGGTAGTCCGGCAGCTCGAACTTCGGCGCGTTGTCGTTCACGTCTGTCACGCGAATCGTCAGCTGGAACGTGACGATATTATGTTAGAGACAAATCTATATACATATATTAATACGCGAGCGGAAAACTTTGTATCCCTTTTTACGAAAGCCGCGTAGATGTAGAAGCATGAAATTTCTCCTAGTTACAGTTGTTACGTAGGAAGAGCGTGGAATACCAATATTATTTTAAAACCTATTACAATCTTGCATATTTTTAATACATTAAACGATACGAACTATACGCACACTACAATATTTTGACATGACACGATAATCATACACGAAATACCCTTTTGTTGATGGTTAAAGTCTGTTTTGTTGTTTTAAATTAAAATTTAATGGTCCGGTAACAAGAACTTTGTGCCAAATAGAAGGCTGATTGAATTAAAAATAGATTATCTATTTTATAGCACCTCTACACTTAAATATTTATGGTCGAATTTCGACCACGGGGCGACCTCTGATTACATATAATAAATTGGTGAGCATGAGAATAGTATTTGTACAAGACGTTACGTAAAAAAATTTAGGAAGGTAGTTAATTACTGTACCTACTAATTTTTCTATGCTACTTAAATAACTGCTTATCTTACTGAGAGCTTAACCTGCGTATAGGGAATGCATTGCATACGCTCACACATCAGGTGGCGCCGCGGCGGTTTCTGAGACAGTTAATAGAATTGGGAGAGTCAGGCTTGAGGGGAGAGAGAGTGAGTAGAGTTTTGTTGCACACGGACGCTACATGAGTTAAAACCGCCACTGATGTTATACAAAACTTTGCTACCACCGTATATTCTATTACCTCAACGGATGTAGAGAAACCTCCAGAATCTTCCGTGGCGGTGACGACCAGGGAGTACACGTGGGGCTGTCGCAGGTCTTCGAAGTCGAGCTCTTTCGCCAGCTTCACGATGCCAGATGTGGGGCCGATGTTGAAGGTGCCGGCGCCCTGGCCCTGCGCTTTCAGCGTGTACCGGATCTCGCGGTCCGCAAAAGACTTCGCCTTTACTGATATTATACTGGAAAATTATAGAAGATGATGTTACAACTTTGAAATTCAACAACCACAATAAGAAACATAAGACCAGAATGGCTATGGCTATAGCCATTCTGGTCAGCTCGGCAGGCCGCGATGGGCGGCCCCTCTACAGAAAATGTTTGGATCTGTTCTGCTGTAAATGCCGAAAATGTTTAAGAAGATTCGTTACAGTATACTCGTAGGTGAGTTTATGATGAAACAGCTATAACTATGAAAAAGAAAAACAGTTTTAATTTTTAAATGTATAATAAGCGTGGAATTTTAATAAAATCGTTTCAATTGGGAATATAAAACTTAATTGACGATTTTTATTTGTTGTTGAGCGCCTAGAAATTATTCGCCAAGTTTAACGACAATTTATTATTGGCCCGGTGCCAGGAATAATTAAACTCTGCAAGTCTGAAAGTTCAAGGGTTACTTGGATAAGAATAAGAACAATACTAATAAGCGCTGCCAAAGTTATTTATTTTTGAAGAGAGTTGCTCTTTGCAAGAAACTTTTACGTCAATATCATTATACAATGGATATTCAAATTTCGAGTTTTATAATTATTTTTTCTCTGTTTATTGAGAGCTACATATAAGTCTCTTGCTTTTAGTTTTGAATTCATAAATATAATCACACAAAAAAACGTTGAATCACGCAGGAAGTACATTTTTCTATTATAATAACTACATTTTTTCCCGAGACCCAAAAATATTTATAAAACTGACAGCCTCACACGTTCGCATACAAAAGTATAATAATTGGAAGGTAAGGGAACGCTTGTATTTGAAAAAAATTACTTAATGTTTTCTCTAGCCGATTAGGTACCTAATTACTTGCCTTTATAAAAAAATTACAATCAGTTAAAGTATTCGGCACAAAATAGATAATAATAGTATAAAAATTCTGTGAAACATATTATTATCCACGAAATGATCAAAGATCTCTAAAAGGAATTTCCATCGGGTAAGTTTCTTTTAAGCAATACCGGCCACAAAATATTTTTTCATGTTTCTGAAAACTAATTTAAGCAATACTAACTTAAGCAATAAAAACTAGATCACGTAATTTATAATCGTTCATAACAAGCTTTTAAGAGAAAAAAGAATACAATAAGGGCCACTACTTCACCACTTACAGATAAAGTTTCTGATTGAACTTTATCTGTAAGTGGTGACACTGAATCCACAACTTTTTTGACGGATTCTCCATAAAATATCTGTCAAAAAAGTTGTGTATAGGCTATCCGACACATATCAGTAAGCGTTGAAACAGGTCCTAAATATGACGCATGTAATCAAGCCGGGTTTTCTTTCCTGACGCTATAACTCCAGAACGCACGAGCCGATTTCTACGGTTTTGCATTCGTTGGAAAAGTCTCGGGCACCATGAGGTTTGTAGCAAAAAAAATCAGGAAAAATTTCAAGAGAAATTCCTTTGTCCTGCATACTATATGCATTTAGGAATCAGCGTATAGCTTAAACCACTGACTGCAATTTGTTTGTTCTCCATATGACGAAGGTACTAATAAGAAAGCATTTTTCCCAATTCGTCTCCTAGGGGGGTAAAAAGGGAGGTAAAAGTTAGTATGGGAGAAGGCGATTTCGTAGTCCGATCTGATCAAAAATTAGCAGAAACATTGTTTGATACATTTCATGGAAGATTCAATTTATAGTTCTTATGAATGATATACATACTAATTTTATAAATGCGAAAGTGTGTATATCTGTCTTTTCAAACTAAAACCGCTGAACCGATTTTGCTGAATTTTGGATACTTTTTATCCCGGAAAATGTACGATTCCCGCGCGATAAACGAATTTTGGCGCAACGGACTTGTTGGCGTCATACTAATAACTAATATGATTATACGAAACGCCGCATATTTCACCTAATCGCTCCTGGCACCTATTACTATTCGTCATAATTCAAAACGTGAGCTGACTGAAAACATACTTAAAAATGTCATACCTACAATTTAAAGCTATTAGTGATTTGGAGCGTTCGAAACTGGAATTTATTGAATATTTAGTATCTTACTCTGAGTCTTTCTTTTGATTCTCAGCAATTTCCGCCTCGTAGCTCGGCAGATAGAACTGCGGTGCGCGCTTCCCGCCCACTATGCTCAGCCGCTCCTCCGGAGTAGATTGGAACCGCCTCTCATCCACGCGACCGCTCTGAAAATAGCAATTTAAACGTTTTATATCTCGAAAGTCAGATACACGCTGCAATTTTGAGATCGCAAGATGTGGGTTTGAAATTGCACAACTCTTTTCCGTCTATCGATAGGGGATAAACTGGAGATATTGTCCTTTAAAATAGGATACGGGTTTTCGTGCAAGACTTTATTCAATTAAATTTAATTTTTTGCATGGTATGTTTTTGTGACTAGTTTTTATTTATTTATATAGCAGCTGTATATTTAATATTAATTATTGTTATGCGCCAAATAATCACTGAAAGATTGTTTATTTTGTTAGTTTATTGATACCTAAATACCTTCCAAGTTACTACAATGAGTTATAAATAAAATATTGTACTAAAAGGCTAATGAAAGTAGATTATAAATCAATAATGGTCGACAGTTTCGACGGCGACGAAGGGCTCTCAAACTGAACTTAACAAGTCAAGGACAAAGGTTAACTCATTTTATGAGTTAAGTCATTTAGTAGCAAACTTTGCGTTTAAAGGTACTTTTCGAATTAAGACTGAAAATATTTAGGTTAAAAAAAAATTAACAACAATACTGTTTTAAAAGCGACGTAGCTATGAACGTACATAAAAATTTTTAAAAATTACTTGACTACATAATACAGTCAATATTTTATAAGAGCCTTTATTGCTCAATACTGCTACAGCCTACAGCCTACAGGATAAAGACCTCCTTCAAAACTTTCCATTACTATCCACTCTAGTTGGGTCTTACTCGTATGCATACCCAAAAAAATATATACCTGGTCCTCCGCCTTCACGTACAAGACGTACTCCATGTCCAGCTGGAAGGGGTCCGTCCCTCGGGTCCGGACCACGCCAGATCTTTCGTCCACCTCGAACCTCCCCCCAGTTCGGTCTCGGACTATGAAGTAGTGGATGTTATGGTCGGTATCAGGATCTCGGGCCTGCAGGGTGAATACTGGAGTGTTGGGAGCCGCGTTCAGCTGCACCACCGTCTGCATCGGCAGTGGCCGGTTGATAAAGTAAGGAGGCTCATCGTTCACGTCCTTCACGTGGATTATCACGCGCTGGTTGTCGGTGTCTGGAATTAAAGTTTTACACTTTAGAGAAGGTTTGGTTTGAACTGAAATTAAAGTGACCTAGTCAGCAGGTGTAAACTAGCCCTATTTAATGTGTATTTCAATGTTCGTGTGTGTCAACCAGGGGTGTTACACCCTAGGGCCAGATAGGCTATAACCCGAGGCGACCTAGAAGCAGCCAGCCAGCCGCTCCTAGGGCGATGGGGTCTTGGGATGATGGGCCGGAAAGCTAATATTAAAATACGCCCCTGGGTGAACCGTAGACGAAGGAAAAGTTATATGGCCTTCCCACGTTGTATATTTAAGCATGGTAGGGTCAGGTATCATGGTTTTTCATGAGAGCCAAAAATAAATAGCTCTTGAATTGAACCAAATTAATATATTAATAATAATATCTATGGACCCTTCACAAAATGTCAAACTGGCCCCGTGCTAAGTACCCCAGGGACTTGTGTTACAGGTACCAGACAACGGAAATATATTTAATATGTTTATATCATACACATATTAAAGATTTTTATTATATGATACACATATTTAATACACATCCAAGACGCAAGAACACTGAAAAACTTTTTGCTCCGTCGGCGGGATTCGAACCCGCGACCCGCGGTTTAAGCTACTAACGCGCTTACCAACTGAGCCACAGAGGTCGTCGAAAGAAAATGGTGTAAGGTAAGATCAAAGTTAATTTTGCGTCGCTTGAAATTGATGTTTGAAAGGGCGTCAAAGCTTACTTAGCACTAATATTAACGGTACAACGACAATAAAGTAATAAAGATTTATTATGTTTATCACTCTACGTTATTAGAAAGTATGACAAATTTTTTGTTTGTTAATTTGTATGTAAAAAAAAATTGTCTAAAGTAAATAAATGTCCTCGATTATTTTATGAAACTGCGTAAAAATCTTTGCTACCCGTTTGCGCAATATTAAAATTTTTATTACATCTCTTTGATATAACGAAAGTAATTTACTGTGCACCGTTACAGAATTTTCCATTAAAATACTGAAGGAACTCTTTTATCAGGTATCTTATACCCAGAATAATACTCGAGGCGAGTTTTTAAGCTAGGATAGAAAACAAGTGTCAGTAAGTTAGCAAGCTAGTGTAGCTAGTCTACACTAGCTTCATTTCTAAGCTAGTAGATTACTAGCTTAGAAATGAAGCTAGTTCGTCTAGATCTGAGAGAATTTTTTGATGTAGACTAGTTAAGCTAGAGAGTAGTGCTAGACTAGAGAGAGCTTTGTCAATCGTAGACAAAACTAGCTGCAGTCAATAAGCTTAGAAAATATAGATAGTTTTGTCTACATCAAGAAATATTAGCTTGCTAGCTCACGAACACTATCTTGCTATCCTAGTTTTTTTTAAATCTCGTGTGTCCCAGGCTTTAAGGGTTTAAGAAACATTTTTCTTATTACGAGACCTTTTTCGGCGCGTCTCAGTTTAGTCTTGAGACTAGTCGATACCTTTATCAAGCCAATAAAGATATCGACAATTGGACGATCTCATTTCTTTTTAAGATCTCGATAAATACCCTTAATGGTAAATGACTCTCGTTAACATAGATGAAATTGATGATAATATCCTACGAAAAGGAAAATAAGCAAAAATTTACGTCTTTAGAAAAGCATATTAACTTCAGGGATCAATAGACGTTGACTCAAAAAAGATATTACTATATAATAGAAGTATAATGTTAACAATCAATTCATTCCACAAATCAATAACTTTCCAATATACTTACATCTCAAGGCCACTGGAATGAAAGCATGAAACAAATAAAGAATTTTGTTATTAAGGTTACCGTTTGAAAATATAGGTTAGGTACATAATCATTAAATATTAGCTATACTAGAAAAAAAAAGTACATAGAGTGTGTAAAAATTTCCACAAAAACGTTATTTGCTTTACTGTGCTAATAACAAAAAGTAGTTTTGTAGAATATTTCCCAGAACATACCGTATTCGCATAGCGTTGCGTGCCAGTAAAGGTTTTTAAAGTTTATATGGGCTGTGCAATCATGCCTGATAACATCATAGATAAACAAAATGTATTTGTAGAAAAAGCTAATAATCTATCTATACAATTATTACGCGAGCGGGAAAATTTTGTACCCCTTTTTACAAAAGACGCGTAGATAGTAAAAGCATGAAATTTTTCCCAGTTATAGTTAGTATCGAGGAGAATCGTGTAATACCAATATTATTTTCAAATATGATTTAATTTTGCATATTTTTAATAAATATAACTCTATGCACACTAACTACAATATTTTGACATGACACGATAATCATACACGAGATATTATTTTGTTTATGGTTAAAGTAGTGTGATTTTTTTATAAAGACTTTTATGGCAAAATGAAGTTTGTGATTATACTGAGAAATATTTACTCTCTCGGTCTCGACCACAGGGCGACCTCTAGTATTATATAAATGATATGTTTTAATCTTTTTGTAGGCATGGTTTGAGTAGGTACTCTATTTATTTTGGTAGCATCTGAAATATTTTTTGGAGCATCATAACATGTCGCAAAATTTTAATAACAATAAAGAAAGTTAAATAAAAATGAAATTATATATTTTGGCTTTCAAAGTTCCTTAAAATAATATAGATACATACATATATAATATAAAATGGTTGAGGTTATAACGTAGTGATTATATTCTCTTTGGTTAGGTTTGTTTACAGTTTTGCAGTTTCACGTTGGTTTTTATGAATTATCTTTCATAGTATGTTTTTTAATAAAAGCCTGTTTAATATACAGATATAATGGTGTCAAAAAACCTTAGTAATATAATCGTTTTTTTATTTTGTTTGAATATAAATGGTTTCTTTAGGATGAATATTTACAAAAAACCGATGCTTGAGTCGCGGAAATATTGCAACAGCTTTACTACTAAGTCGTGGGGTCATAAAAATTATATTCACATTAGTACACGAAAAATTGCGGCCAAAAAAAATTCTATTCCATCAAATATGTGGTCTTCACTCGCGGGATTTCCCGCTATCCGTAAATCCCGTACTTGGTATAATCCTATGCTCATGTTTCAGACATTTCACACACAACTGAACATAATAAGCTTATTTCGCTTCCCCGTTTTGATATTGTATTCACATTTTAGGGTCAATTCGTAATACCTTCGGTGAAGGCGTTACGTAAGGCGTTAATACCTAGTTGACAGAATTTCACAGAGCGGGAATTAGGAGCCGAATATATTCAAGTACTATAGGTTAGTAACACAGGAAAAATTATAATTAACGAATCTTTCTGCAAACGTACGCACTCAGAAGTTTGTAGAGTGAAGCGTATAGTAATAACAATAATTATAATATTTGTAAACAAACACAAAAGGTCTTTTAAAACCCTTTTATGTAGGAAAGCCACTTCATGGTCGAATTTATTTTTAAATAGCCTTTAATAATATCTTGTAATAAAGATAATGACAGATTTTAGTGTCTAAATTCATAGTACCATGAATATCTAGATAAACGTTTTACCCTAAATCTGAACTAACCTCAGATTCCGTGACTACCGTCTCCGCGTCGGAATCAATATGTAAATCTCTATTTAATCATGACGTAACATCACTAGCTCGTTTAAATGTAAGCTCACTAAATGTATTTACCATGTTCCTGGCTGGAGATACGTCTATCCAATTAGTTATTGTTGAAGATGAGTAAGTAGGTCTACTATGTTATGAAGGTTGTATTTATTTCCACGTATCACGCAAAAATTACTAGATTGATTTTATTTATTTTTTTAATTCATTTGTTGTTTTCACATAGAGGTTACTTTTCTTTATCGTCAGAAGTCGCACAGCGAAGTTTGCATAGGAAGCTAGTAGCTTTTCGGGCTTGGCCCACAACACATCCTACCAATGCGTCTCCTATGTTGCCAGGATCGATGGTATCCAACCATGAAAACCCTATTATACGAATTTAGGGAACCCGACGGACACACTAAACCTGTCTTGGGACCCGCAACGAAATTAATCAGAAGATGATAAGAAAAGTAGAAAGTAAAGTATAATTTGTAATACTTTACTGGTGTAAATTGAGAAATGTTACAATCTGCTATAAAATGCGTGTTCAGTATTCTATCATGTCACCATATAGAATCTCAATCAAATTACCCAACACAATAGGGCTCGTGATAAGGTGGCGAAAAGTGAACGTGACATGAAATTTCGCTCATATTGAATTCATATTGGAACTTGAAAGCCAAGGGTTTAGGTCTCGAAGGATCGAGATTCGACGGCATTATTACTGCCTGGCTACAGCCCGAACCAAATAATTTAGATGCCAACGACATCTAAACTTTGAGGCTACGCTACGTACGCTACATAATATTCGGGCTTTTGCCTCAACGGTATGGATAAAATATTATAATGAATATGGTGAATTAAATATGTTGAAATAATATGCCAAAATAACATTCTTACGCTGTTTATTGTAAGAAACGCCTACGCAAATAACTATGAAAAATGTTATTATTACATATTAGAATCGTTCGAGTGGAATCTTATCTCGAGGTTTCCTTTATCAAGTCATATTTAATGAAATTAGCGGGCAAGCATGCAGACGGGTCACCTGGTGAAAAGCAACTGCCGTCGCTCATAGACATAGACTATGGAAATAAAAAATTAGGTGGTGCAAGTTGGGCCTGCGGTAAACTCACTAACTGTGCGAAACACAGCGCAATGATGTTTCTCGCCAGCTTTATGTGTGGCCGTAGTATTTCTCATGTCGAGCCGGCCGATTCACATCAGTGGTTTTCTTGCGGCATTAATAAATAAAATGTGCACAAGACTGAAGTTTCCTGTGGTCTTTTAGTCTTCAACCCGTTATTATTACGATTCTCTAATCTCTATTTAGTATCACATGCCGTATTTCTAGGTATTTAATCCTACCTGTGCTAAAATTTTATTTGAATTTCAAGCTGTTCCTTTGAGCTGCAGGTTATAGGTAAGCCGGGCTTGCATACAAAACGTTTATTTTGGAGCGAAGCGACGGACGCGAGGCTCTATATTGATTGTTGTCGGAACGAACGGATTGGTTTTATGAACACACTGGTTGTTGTTTGCGGACTCCCGTATATAGGATTTAGTATTCATACGGATATTCTACTAGATACAGAATTGTACGTTTTGAATATGTACATTTAAATGAGAGTTCTTATGCCTATGTGCCTACCCAATTTAACCCAGGTGTATCGAATTCATCATTTGTTGACAGAGAACACTTGGGTTAGGCAAAAGGTTCTGTGGAAAAATTCATCATTTCCGTACACAACGCGACAGTCCATAAAGTTTTCTGTTGTCATTTTGTTGTTGACAATCGCGGTTTGTATAGAAATTTTACAGAGGGTTAATGAACCACACCGCCAATCTTGAGCGAATACATAATAGTAGGGGAGCCCAAGAGGGGAATTTTGGATTTACTCGAGCGCATCAGATTAAGCTAGTGTAGTCTTTCTACATGTCTCTGGTTACCCGGGATAAAAATTCGATTTCTTAGTTCGATTCTTATATATTTTTTTTAAGTACCGCAAAGTTCTCAAAACCGTCAGATTAAGATAGCGGGTATTAAAAAAGGCGCCAAAGAATACTTGATAACGAGATATGATGAATTGACATGATTTAAATGTAAGGCGTAATAACATAACCAAGCTTCCCAGGTATTTTATGTCACATTTAACTGTGCTTTAGGCCTTGCTGTCTAAAATCGTCCAATAAATGTTCAATGCTAACATTTTTTATAGCTATTTCCTTTTTGTAACCTTAGAATCGCTATAGCGTCTTATCTCACTGCTCAAATTAAAAAATGTCCTTAATTTTATTTTTACGTCTTACCTAACCTACAAAACATACTGGGTCGCCACGCTCGAGTTATTACAATAATAGCACTCTCACCTCCCCGGCTATATTTTATGCCTTCTGTCATATTGCTAGCTGTAGTTATCGCTAATAATTTTTTTCATATTCGTTATATTTTCTTCCATTCCCAAAAGAATTCAAGGTGTACTTTACGTTTCTGGTAATATTCAAGTAAAGTTCTCAAATAAATTGTTATCGTCTAATGCGGTATAAAATTAATTAATTGTCATTATAGTAGAGTTAGGGCCTGTATCACTGCTTACTGGTATTTACAACTTTTTTTGACAGATGTTGTATGCAAAATATTTTTTAAATGATATAGGGGGCAAGCGAGCAGACGAGTT
>JAOTAV010000001.1:2527031-2563213 GCA_026546445.1 Cyclargus thomasi | reverse complement strand
CGGAGACCCATTTTTCGGTCCCTATGCCCTCACCAGATCTGTCTCACACAGGACCACCCCTCCACGGCCGGCCGGTCAGCCTCGAAAAGGACCGGACTTACACTAATAAGGGAAAACTCCAGCAAACGAGAGTATTCCCCTCAACGCCGGGGCTAGCTCAGCCGGGAGGTACCCATCCTCTGAAACCCGAAGTTTCGGACGGACGGAAGTTACGGGCCGCGTAGCGACGCCTCTGCACTACGTCGGCGAAGCGGAACCGAAGATGGGTCATCCTGTCTGTTCCGCAGTCCACTATGCGGCCTCTTTCTACGAAAGGACGGTTTCTCAGAAAGAGATCGCCGCCTGCCAGGCCTCATCGCTCTGTGCCACACTCGAGAGCGAGAGGTCCCGCCCAAGCGCTGCCATGAGATCATGGCGCTGCACGGCCCAGCGTATGTACGATATACGATGTACGTATCCCGCGCGATAAATTTTTGCGCAACGGAACTCCGTTGCGGGCATCATCTAACTTTAAACATATGCTTGTCAGAAGATATTGCAATATTATCTGTCTGAAAATACTTGAAGTACCTACTGTGTAATAAAAAACCATGTCGAATAATATGATAATTTTGAATATTTACAGCAGAAATTCTGATTTGAATACTGAACAGTTGACAAAGTTATTTGATTCTGAGTTAAGTTTGACTGAGTATTGTTTGAAAATAAATCCAAAATCATATTGTGCTTGGCATCAACGGGAATGGATACTCATAACTAGACCTGACCCTGATTGGAAAAAGGAACTTGAATTATGTGAAAAATATCTGAAACTAGATGAACGTAATTGTAAGTACAATTTTTTAACAAATTTAATATAATGTTTAGTAAACTCTAGAGGTATTGAATGTTTTTAAGCTAACAGCAATGCTCCCTAAATTATGAAATATATATTGTGTAGTGTGTACAAAACTTCCGTGATTCCTGTGATCCTTGTCATTTGAATATTCAAAATTTTACCAAAAAATAATGCTTTTGATACCAAAGGGGGTTATCCATATTTTTCTTTTCGCTTAATAATAATTTTCGTGTTAACAGTGTTGTTATGTTTTTTAATTGAATATTATTCTTTTACTCTTCCAGTTCACACATGGGACTACAGGCGCTTTGTAGTCAGCCAGTGCAAGCCACCACTTGAACAAGAGTTTGATTTCACAACTGAGAAATTGCATGACAATTTCTCAAACTATTCTGCATGGCACTACAGAAGTAAAATGCTCCTACAATTACACCCTGACACTGAAGGTACATTCTTGTTTTCACCAATGCTATAGAAATTCACTAATATAATTATTGATATTAGTCACAGATTAATATAAGTAGCAAGACATGACGCAGATTACACGACTGCGTTCTTCGAGAGTATGTATGTATGTTTTCTGCCCATTTAGGTTGAATAGGGTATTAAAATTATGGCCATTCTAGAAATGTAAAAAATTGGATGTTTGAATTGCAATGGTTCCAGCAGTCGGGTTTTCTGTTTAGATACTTAGCTTGTTTATTGCAACAAATAATTTTGTAATGTACCTACTTTCTTGCCTAGCTAATGTATCTATACACAGAATCCATTTTTTCTTTACTTCAAAATGTTTATCCGGTCTTGTTAATTATCTGCTTAAGGCACACATCATAATTGTGTAAATCCACCAAACTGTTAACTGTATAACTTTCAGGTGGCAGACCAATTCAGGATGGTCATCACAAACATGAGTTGAAGATGGTACAAAGTGCTGCATTCACAGACCCAGATGATACTAGTGCATGGTTCTATCAGAGATGGTTATTAGGTAACAATGATTACTTGAAATCATAATGATGATTACAGTGACTTTAATCTAAAATAAATAGTTAAATTTAGTCCAATGCGGTTATGGCTTGCACCATTAGTAATGGTTAGTCACTTCAACAAGTGTTGCCATTATAGAAAATGTTGAATAATGCAGTGTAGGCTTTTAAATTTTCGACACACTATATTATCATATAGAGTATAGACTCCTTATCAGAACTTTTAGTAGGTACTTAAAAGTTTACAATTTACATTAGTGTAATCAAGTTGATAAATAACTTTGATTTCTTCTTCTAGGTGCTGTAAAAACAAGTATTCAGCCGGTTGTTTGTACAGTCACATTCAAAAAGGTCACTGTTGCATGGAACAGCAGTGTGTCGAGAGAATGTGTTAACTCAAAAACTAAAATTATGTTTGGAGATAATATTATAAATGGCGAGTGGTATTCAAGCACAGGCTATGATAATGACGATCTATGGATTCTAAAGCACAACCAAGACATTACTAGTAACATGAATGTGAAGGTACGAGAATAAATTTATAATAAAAAAAAAACTTGTACGCTACTGTTATATTTATCAATGTTTTTTTACTTTACAGTTAGAGTTTGAAGATGATAATTACCAACTACAAACTTTATCATGTAAAGAGTTTGATAATTCTTCATATTATGTAGGCAAAAATAATATCAGCTTCCAAAGCCAATATTCAGATAGCGTATTAGAGGAGCTTAAAGAGCAGTTGGAATCATGTCGTCAACTGCTTGACTTAGAACCAGACAATAGATGTAAGTATTTATTGTAACCGAACTTGAAGTGTATTTTGGATGAAGTAAAATAAAATGAAAGAATGAAAAAGCTGCCTGTAGCCATATATTGAACTATATTATGTTTGTGTTGCACACAAATGATTGGAAATATCTAACTTATACATATACAGACTGCAATTATATAATATAATCTTGATCATATTATGTTATGAAAGTACTAATCATTTTAATTCGGCATGCGAGCTGCGCAGAATTTAAAGATTGTTAAAAGTGCAATCTTTATTGCCAGGTACTGTTAGTCCCGGGTAAGAAAATAGTATATTTTTTTGCGAAAAAAAAGTAAAGATCCCGGCCGATAAACACATTTCGGCGCTATGGAGTCGCGGGCGCCATCTATACTATATATATTATAAATTATTGATATCAGTTTTTTTATAAATTTTCAGGGACACTTCTTACTTTAACTTTCTTCTTACACTGCATTGATGCTACAAAATATGAGCAAGAAGTACGGAGTAACTTGCACAAATTAATAAAACAGGACTCAATGAGAGCTGGATATTATTATGATTTATTGACCAAATGGAGTGTAGAACAGCAAATTACTAGTGATTATAAGCAAAGTAAACTCCTCTATAAGGTGGCGTGTAAAGACAAAATCACAGCTTTACCACACTTACAATATTACAGTTATTGTAATGTTGTAGATTTGTCCAATCAACATTTAACTTCGAAAGTTTTGCCAACTTTGACTAAGTTGCAAAATTGCAAGGTAAATTTTTTACACACTATAAAGTAATGCAGATGACTTGAGACATCTAATATTTAAATAAAGTTTTAAAAATAATTTTCATTAAAAGCTGATTCATTATTATGATATTGAAATTGATATGTATATTGGAATATTTTTTTCTAGGAGTTGGATTTGTCCTATAACAATTTGACAACATTGAATGAGTTTCCATCTCTGCAAGTACAGAAAGTTAATCTAATAGGAAATGTTGGTTTGGCAAAAGAAGAGATTCAATGTTTTATTGAAAAGAATAAATCAGTGGAGATTTTATTTTAAATTTATCTTTTTGTATAAATTTTTATACTAGCACATGGAATTAAAGTGTGAAGAAAATTTATTTATAAATTTAATTAAATTTACACGGGTGATATTTATGTATCTTAAGAAATAAAATATAAGCAATTTCAGAATTGTTATTTATTTGTACATTATTATATTAATAAAATAATTAATTCTTATTACCAACAATTGGTAATAGTGTAGAAACTTCTGATACTAACTTCAGAGATGAGTCTTCATCCCAGTACACTTTTCCGCAACTTTCACACAAGGTGGCTTGTTTGTTAGCTTCTACGATTTTGTGAATATCCCCCGTTTCTATTTCCACACCCTTACTTGTGAGACATTTCTCACTTGCCACACGGGCTGCTTGATACAAACATGCATCATCTTCTGAATCACTCAGAAAATTGTCGTAATATGCATCATCTTCATTATCACTAGTATATCTATTGTCACTAACACTTGTATTTGGTTTTGATACTGTACAACTTATTTTATTTATTTCCTTTGTTGATAATTGTTTCAATTCTAAGCCATTACATTTTATACATCTGCTGAGAAGGTCACTTTGTTGAACTATAATATTAAAATTTTTCAATATATTTGTTATTTGCTCAGAGATACTACTGACATTATTAACTACTTTTCTCACTTCATATATTTGTGTTTGGGGATATTTTAAAGTAGGCGAAAATTTCATTTTTGATGTCAAGATCAAACGGTCCTCTGATAGGGCCAGTTTAACAGCATCATGCCATAGCATAGCTTGAGATGTTACTATAACATCCACCCCCAAATATCTAAGATACAATACTAATATGGATAATTCAGGCTCAATTAGAAATTTAATATTTTTAGCATCATTGGCCTTAAAATTAAATTTACTAGAAAGTAATCTATCTGCAACTTTTGTTTTCTTTGTACTTTTAGGTTTTTTATCTAACATAACATCATTGCAGACTTCATCAAAATTAAGCTTTTGTTCATTGCATACTTCATTTAAATATTTATAAATTGCTACAAGTACATAAGCATCAATCGCTGCATAGTTTATTTGAGTCTTTCTCAATGGTCTTAGCTCCCAATTTGAACATTGTTCAGATTTTTCTAAAGGTAGACCAAAACAAGATTGGACTAAAGATGATAGGCCATTTCCTTCGGGATCACTTCCTGCTGCTAATGACAAGCCACAGTGCAAGAGAGCCTTCCAGAGCAGACCTAAGTCGAGTATCCCTTCCCCCCTAATCCTAATGTTACCTAAACCTATTATTGAAGATTTCATTTCTCTCAGATCTTGCTCCAATCCAAAACCCACCTTTATAATTTCGGCATTCTCTAAGATACTTTTGTTGAATTTGTACCAAACACTCAAATACCTCTTGTCATTCAGTTTCAAAGTATCAATAAGGTAGACATTGTGATATGTTGCAATTTGTATTAAGGCTACATGTGACTGAGCTGCTCCAAAAGAAGGCTTCCACTCGCAATCCATTCCTATCACAGAGCAATTAGCCAAATGTAACACAATATTTTCAAACTCTTGTTCTTTATCTATAAGTATTATATTATTTTCAGAAATAGGCATTTTGTAGAATTGGTTTTCATTACTGTTCATATCATCCCAATTTTCTTCTTCCTGATCATCTTGTATTGACAAATCCTTCAAACTCAGAGGCAATTTGTCTTCTGGTATATTAAAATGTGTGGCCCACTTTAGTGCCTCCTTCACATCATAACTAGTTAGAATATCAATGAACTCTTGAGCACACTCTATACTGTTCTTTAAAGAATCTTTGACCAAGTCATCCCATACAGATAAACTTACATTTCGCTCAATATATTTCTGGTGAATTAAATATTTTAAGCCACTTGTTGTTCGATTCTTACTAAGGTTTTTACATGTCTCAATTGGAATGTTAAATTTGTTGCAAAGTCGTGCCACTAATTTTCCCAAAGGCTTGTAGTGGACTTTTGTGTAATTAACATTGTTAATGTTGTACTTGTAAGCAAACTCTTGAGAATAATTTATAATGTTAAAATTCTTATCAAGTAATTTGTCCAAGAATGTTATCAGTGGTTGAGCTTGGGTTGGAAATTGTGCTAAATACTCATCAATCATATTTGGTCTGTCTTGCAATATAAAAGGAAACAACAACTCTTCAACAGATATTTCTTCAAACAATTGCATAGCCATGACAATTTGTAATGCTTGTTTAGAGTTATCATTTTTTATCATTTCCTGTGCTATAGGAACTATTTTATCTTTTATAGTACAAACATCATAGGTTTTGATAACAAGTGTTAAAAAGGTTTGGTTTCTTTGATTTATTCCCACATGAAAAGCTGGTAATTTTAAATTTTCTGGAGAGTATCTCTCATTTTGCCTCTGTGACCAATTGTAAATACTCTCTAATATATAGTACGGAAGACTTTTTACCTTGCAATCTTTATATTCTGGGCATTTTACAATACATACTAGTGCCACTCTAAATGGGTCAGGGTTTGATTCGAGGAAAGAATAGAAGTGGTTGTCCACAATAACACTTTTCTTCCATGTTTTCCATTTAAACAATAACTCTTCAAACCATGTCTCCGTAGTCTTGTCGATGTTAACGTCAAGTCCAATTGTCCTTAAAGATTCTTCAACTGACGGAACAATTTTTATGGACTGATTGTTAGAAACGAGTTGATTTAAATTCATTGTTACAAAGTAATTCACAGAGTACAGTATTTTATGCACGTTTCCTTTTGTGATTGCTAAAATATGTATTATTATAACTAACTTAATTTACATATATATTATTCTATTTTATAAGGGACTAATTTTTAATTACAACTGTTTTCATTTTAGTCTAGCTCATTTTTTCTGTGTACACGGCTGACAATATTTGACAGATGTTGATTGTTGACAGTGACAGTTGACACGGATTAAAAAATGACACATTTGACAAACAGATGCTTTCTATGGAAAAAAAAATTGGCAATTCTGAATTCACTATGAATTGAAGCCATTTAAAAAAAAAAAGAAGAAAAATACAATCGAAGTAGAAATAGAAGAGTTTAAAGCCCAGTAGACTTAGCATGACAGCAGTGGAATTATGGAATATACGAGATTCGTTGGTATAGAATGGGACATTTTCTGTATTTTAGTTCGTATATCTATACTAGATGGCGCTACGATAGACAACTCTAGATTTTCTATTGGTTCCCTACTAATCTAAAATTGGCTACTATAGGTTCGCTACTGAACTGAAACTTCATAATGACAGTGTAAATCATGTTCCTAAAAATATATCAGTGTACCGTCTAAAGTGCCACAAATTATGATCTACTTTCTATTGGTCCAATATGGACACAAAAGTCAGGCCAATGTCCTGATAATAGTAAAAGAACACTCTAACAAATATGACAGCTATCAAACTGACGATTGACTTTCGACAAAATATATACTTTAACGGTAACGAAATTTCAAACCAACTAGACTGTTAAATCTCTGCTTTGCACCATATTGTCAAATTTAATTTTTACAGTTAATTTTGACTGGTTACGTTAATGTCTAGGTACCTAACTTTGGAAACAATAACTTAATTTGTTAATTTATATATAGGCTGTTTGGTGGTGACAAATTCATATCGCTCGGGCGCTTGGCCATTAAAGGTGGCGCAACGATAGACAACTCTAGATTTTCTATTGGCTCCCCACTAATATGAAATTAGCTGCTATTGGTTCCCTACTGATCTATACTAGATGGCGCAACGATAGAGAACTCTAGATTTTCTATTGGTTTGGAGGATTTAGTGGCAACTAACGCTGGTATCAACGATAGTTGTATATAATATTTATTCAATTAACTTTGTTTTGTAGAAAAATGTAACGAAACTTTATACACTTGTTCACAATAACAAATTGTAAACATGACTTACGCTGTCATTATGAAGTTTTGGGTCAGTAGGGAACCATTAACACCTGATTTCAGACTAGTGGGCAACCAATAGAAAATCTAGAGTTGTCTATCGATGCGCCACCTAGTATAAATTTACGAAATAACATTTAGAAAATGTCCCATTCGTTAATCGCGCTGACGGAAACCATAGATTTTTGCGGCATAAAAATTATTCACCAGATCATTCTCGGGTGGACACGGACACTCAGAAATAGTTTTGAAGTGGCCATGCTGAACATTCTGGATTCAGAAGTCCTGACTCCTGTCCCCTGAGTCAGAAGTTTTCGTCGTTGTCCTCGCTACAAACAGACGCGAGTCACGACACTTAAAAAATCAAATTATATATTAAAAAAGACTTGCGGCTGCTTGCTTTGAGTATCGGAACATTAGCTTTAGGGCAACACAGTACAATGTGTGTTCAACACTGGGCCCCAGAGTATAAGGATTAAGGACGTTTACTCCGATCCGAGATATAGTCAATTAAGGGCCTGTTTCACCGCTTACAGATATATCCTATCCATAACTTTATTTAACAGATGTTATGATAGCCTAACATAAACTCAATCAGTAAGCAGTGAAACAGGCCCCTAACGTATTCTTTTACCATTGAATAATCATTTCATTTTCAAAGAAAATCATTTAGAAAAATATTTAAACAGTGTTGGCTGTCCCTTTCTGGAATACGGAAAACATCACGCGACAGAAAGGCACATCCGACCTTGATTATTTAATTAATTAATTTATTTATTGGAATGAACAGCCAACAAAAGTTACAATGGTCCTTATAAAATTAGGATTACAAGAATAGACCATTGTAACTTACTTAAATACCGTTTAATATTTTTATGAATATGGGGGTTAGTGAATAATTTTTTTATTAGATTAACTTTGAGGTTTCCTAACCGGGCGACGCGTTGCTAAAAAAACTTAAAATTATTGGAACAAGAAAATTGATTTCCCACTTTTACTTGACTTGATAAAAAAAAAAAAAACTTGACATTCATTTGTCAAATCTCCTTACCTCCATGACAGTTGAAAATTGTTGTTTCATCCATCGCAGCGAAGACAAAGCTTCAAATTAAAATTATTTTTAATTGTGCTATATTTGATAAATTGTGTAGTTGTAACAGATTATTTCTTACCAATAACAATAATGGAGTTGTCTGCCGAGGGTAAAACACCAGAATATATGGCGTTAGCTGGCATAAAGTTTAAACTATCCTTACCTCAATTAAAAGATGATTTGCAACTAAAAGAACAGTTATTATCCGGAATAAAGGCTGGGAATATGGCTCCCTACTATAAGGAGGTATGTAACGATCTGGGATGGCCGTTTGACCAAAAACTGTATGATGCAATGGCCAAAGAGAATCAAGAGAGGCTAGCTAAATTTGAAGAAGATGACTCCGAAACACCCGTATGGCAAGACAGGTATAGATTATTTAATTAAAACAATTTGTAGAATAAGATCTTGATATAAAGAAAATACCTACACAACTTAACCACTTGTATCCTTTATACTGCTTTCATATCTTTAAATTTTTAAAAGCATTTTATAGCATGATAGAATGAGTATTTTAATTGAAAGGTAAGGTAGTATGTTTTTCTAGCTGGTTTATTGCATAATTACATATTTTCAGATTAGATTATCTCTGCTCAATTGGTGACAAAGAAGCAGCCACTGTGCTAGCTACAACTAAATATGAAGATTCCACTCTGACAACTAACAGGCGTCTTGATGCAGTTTTTGCTCTGTTTAGAATATCCTACTTCCATGGGTGCAATGTCAAAGATATGGGCAAGGCAATTACAAAAGTAAGTTGTAAATATTAGTGTTGGTAAATACACTATACCGTTAATACCATTTGTGAACTTTACTGAGTTAGTTCTTTATTCACAAGATAAGATAGAAATACATTTTCATTGAGAACATAAAGGTATTCCCCCCATAAATAAATAATGTTTTCATTAAATATTCATTGCAAGGAAGTAAAAATGTACATTAAACTCACGCATCTTTCCTAACCTTTCTTATGACAGTCAATTATAAGATTTTTATTGTGTTAGTTTGGTATGATAAAATTGCAAAACAAACAGTAACTACCAATCTTTTTCTTAAATTCCAAAACATTATCTGGCTTTGTCTATAAAATTAGTAATGTCTAGATTTACTAGATGATGCCTGTAATTCTGTTGGCCAAAAATTACTTTATCACATGGAACCATACATTTTTTCGGGATTAAAAGTATCCTGTGTCCTTTCCCGGGATTCAAATTATTTCCATACCTTTCAACACAATTGGTTCAGCGGTGTGGACTTGAAGGGGTTATAGACAGACACACATTTATATTTATACTACAAGTATGGATAGGAAATGGTTAAAAATAGTGTTATTTCTTTTAGGCTCATGAACTAGTGGACAAAGGTGGAGATTGGCGCTCCAGAAATAAACTAAAGGCATATGAAGCTATATACTGCCTTGCTGTTAGAGACTACAGCCGTGCTGCAGAACTCTTTATTGATTGTGTATCTACCTTTGAGTCATATGAATTGGTTGATTTTGGTAAGTTCTTTCTGGCTGTATTGTTGATATTTTATTGTTGATACTCTTTAAAATATTATCTACACTAATATAATAAATGTCAAATAGCATTTGTTTGTTCGGCCTTCCTTCATGCTCTAACAAAGCAACCAATTGACTTGATTTTTGCCACTAACTTAGTTAAGAGGATGGAGAGTAACCTAGGATAATTTTGATCTTGGAACATGTTCCCAAAGAGAGCTTAGAAAAAATTCACACTTTTATGCGATTCCATATCAAACCTTGGTTGGTCGCACTTTTAAAATTATTTTGTTGTTCACCATGGGTCTAAAATATTTGAGGGTAATATAATATTTTGTGCTTTTATTTTTTACTAGCTGTTGCCAGTGACTTTGTTCTCATCAGCACATAACAACAGACACAGATAATTTAATTTTCCCCATTCCTTCTTTTTAAAAGTTGCTCAAAAGTAGGCCTAGTTACTCCTTATAATATTAGCAACCTGTCAAAATTTCATTAAAATCAGTCCTGCTATAATTCAAGAGATTAGCTGTAAAAATGTTATTTTGTGCATATGTTGTAAATATAAGTTAGTTCAATTGAGCACACATCTTATCTATTTGTATTGATTATAAAATTCATATCTATTCAAACTTAATTTTCAGGCACCATTATCCAGTATTGCGTGCTGGCTTGTGCTTTGGCCCTTGAGCGTCATGCACTGCAGGCTGCTCTCCGTCGCCAAGGTGCTGCTGTGCAAGCACTAAGGTCAAGGTTCCCAGAGCTGAGAGAGCTTGTAGAATCCCTCCACGAGTGCAGATATGCTGATTTCATGAAAAGCCTTGCTTGGGTGCGTTGATATCATGTTCTTGAATTGAGAGTTTAATGTTGTATGTACATTTATAATAGTATAAGTTGTGTATTATATGACAACTTACATAGTTCTATTGGTGGCATGCAATAGCTAGGAAAGTTTAAAAAATTTTTTATTTACAGTTTTCTACTATAAATAATACCTAATACCTAAACTAATATATTTAGGCACATTCCATAGGTCTCAGAATTGACTACTACTTGCAAATGTTCAACAAAGTGGGCTCGGATCAGCTAAACTATTGTTAAAGTTTCCATAAGAACTGGATTTCTGAATGTTTGCAAATGTATTCCAGGTGGAAACCCAGATCTGCGTGGACCCAATATTCCGTCCTCACTACCAGCACTACGTGCGCGAGGCCCGCATCAAGGCGTACGTGCAGCTGCTGCGCGCGTACCGCTCGCTCAGCCTCGACAACATCGCCGCTACGTTCGGCGTCACCAGAGAGTTCGTCGAGGAGGAAATTTCTACGTAAGTAATTGATAAGTTGCTTATTACACTGTTGGTTTGCGGGCTGTTGAGACATAGTATAGATGGCAGATCATCATCTGTACTACGTCTTTTAATAATTTTTTTTTGTTCTTATCTATTACTCGTTGTTACATTTAGTGACAAAAACTACATTTTAATGACGAATTCTCAAAGGCATTAAGAGGATTTGTGAACCTTAGGACTTACTGTTATAAACTGTGTCATACTTTAATACACACAATGGCCGCTAGAGGGCTCTAAATAGAGCTCTAAATAATGACACTCTACTACTGCTACTAAAAATATACATCGTAAAATTGAGCCAAAAATTGATACCTAGATATCCCAATTCTCAACTCTCAACGAGCGCCGCATGACCCCCTAAGACGGCGTCGCTCGTGTCGCATCGCAAACCCTGCACTCCTTTATATACATAATTCATGTCTTGGTCCCGAACCGGTGGTAGGCACCGTAGCTACGACGTTCGCAAATGTTTTTTTTAATAATTATGAATAAAAATATTTTGGTTTTGCTTTGCTTGTGTTCGTGTTTGTCACTGTACTCCTCCCAAACGACGGCTAATTTTGATGAAAGTATGTGTGTGTTCCAGAGACCTTGAGAATGGATTCACAAACCACACTGCCTTAGTTATTTTATACTTTTTCCGTTAAAATGTTGACGTATCACATTCCAGGTTCACCACAGCCGGTCGCCTGCAGTGTCGTATCGACGCGGTCGGGCAGTGTGTGGTGACGGGCGCGGGGCGCGGCGCCGATGCCGACCGCTCGCAGCTCTATCAGGCTACCATACGTGAGGGCGACCTCCTACTCAACAGGGTCAAAAAACTCGCCAGCGTCATCAACTTCTAGAACCCTCTAGAAAGTTTAGCCTATAGCATAGGTATTTGCAGTTACTTTAAATATTCATTTTAATAGAGTCAAGGAGCCATGCGCTTTGGTCACTATAGCTTTTAGAGATTTGGAAATTAAAATTTGCCCTATTTTACATTTACAATAATTTGGATGGACTATGTCTACTTTTTAATACAGGTAAAAGTAAATTGAGTTTAAAGTAACAACAGAAATATGTATGTATTAGTATTGGTTAAGTATGTTTTTTGTTTAAATGTTCTTATTAGAATTGCACTCAGAAAAAGTAAATAGTAAATTCGATGTGACCAAAAATACTACAACTTAAACTGTATTAAGTAACTTACCTTATTTACTAAATTAGGAATAATTTTTCAATAAAATATTATATTCAAACATAATGAATTTTAATTATCTAATCAAAATGTTTTCTCTATTTGGCGTATATTCACAAGCGATGTTGCCCGCAACTTGATTTGTCCAGAAACTAGTTTGACGTGCGTCATAACAGTGCTCAAAGCTATCTCCTAGTTCTCTGCGATAAGGGATAATAGACCGACAATTCAATTTCGCATCTATGATAATAGTATGTACTTTATTTTAGTAGCTTTGATAGAAACTTGTTAAGTTACTTCAACATGAACGTTTACAAAACATTGTAAACTTTAAAAACTTCTATTATTAACGAAACTACTAGTTAATTAAAAATATAGGATAAGGAATGAGGGTGAACGAAAAGAAAAAAAAAATCATATTATCATAATTGTTTTTTAAATAATTTGAATACTTTTTGGACATTTACATAAACATTTAATAATTTACAGTGATTATTTATATACTGACATGGACATGACACATCATATTCATGGCTAATACTACACTATATCTATTCCCAACTTGAAAATCAACGTTAAGTGCTATCGGAGATTACTAAACAACTAAATAGTTGCGAAGGCCTACCGCCTAAAGCGTTTAATACTAAGAGTGTATGCATGATTCACAATCGTATAAATAAGTTAGCCGGTACACATCTCAACATCCAAAACAAATCACATTAAACTAAATTCTGACATACGAGCATACGAAATGCACGGAAACCGCCAAAATAATATCAGTCAGTGTTCGAGAGTGCACGCACGTTCCAAAAGATATGTCGAAGTATTCTAAAGCGTTACAATAGTTATGACTCTAAACACTTACAACTATGTAGACCTCAAATGCAAATACTTTCAATTTACATGATATGAATATGTCATTAACTTCTGGTACATTCATATTATAGTATTATAAACGAGTAAATGTTTTCAAATTTTCGGAATCCATCCCTAAGTCACGAGGATGAACGCCCCTGGCGAGTGAGTCGTGAATCTCGTCGTTGGAATGTCGTGTTAGATCATGCATATCGCACTCCAGCCGCATACGTTATATAAATAATGTATATCATAAATCTATGTTTAATATAAATTTAACTAAAGTTACGGTACTATACATTTATATACAATTAAAGATAAGTATATAGATTTATGAATTTAATTTTTGGGATAATTTATTATAATTTTTGATGTCATAGCACATAGGGCCGCGCCTCTATCGGATGTTGTCGAATATTCTGCGAGCCGGAGACGCGGCCCCCGACCGTGCACTATCACAGAGTAACGACGTACGCTCCTACACATTGCCACAGTGCCCATACATAAGTTACAGTAATACTAGGCTTACGCGAAATAACACATCGGTACACAGCGCTAAATCGACATGAATTACATCTATCAACTCTCGCTCGCCGGTAGAAATGTGCTGACTAGTCGACGCTAGATCGGGAATCTATTTACAGCGCGACGCTCGAATCGCACGAGCGTCACATTTCGAACCTTCGACGAGAAGATCAGTAGCGTACAAGCTTCGAACGTGCCACTACTTACGAATACACGATACATTTAAGTACGATCGATGAGATCACTAGCGGGCACACCTCTACCGTAATCAGTCGTTTACTAAACTAGCTTTGTACATGTGACACCGGCTCCCGCCGTCGGTGACTTGGAATGTTGGGCTTAGACGGTGAGGCCCTCGGTGCGCGCTGGCGGCGGGATGGGCGCGAGGGGGTGGGGCGGCGAGGGGTCGGCGGCGGGCGGCGGGAGGGGCGGTGCTCGGTAGTGCTCGCTGTCGTCGCGCATCTGGCGGCTGCGCTCGGCCAGCTCGCGGCCCCGCTCGGCCAGCTCTCGCATGGCCGCCTGCCGCTCGTCTCCGCCCGATGGAGGCCTCTCCAGCGGCGACGCGGCCCCGCCCCGGCCCCCGAAGGCTCCGAAGCCGATTAGCGCCGGAAACTTCGCGACGCCGTTCTGCCCCGCGCTCTGCTGTATCACGGATATCTCGTTCAGCTGGAACAATAATGAAAATTAATGCCCATTGTTTAGCTCACTTTTCACTCAGAGACCTATGAGTAGTATTAGATTGTGTCTTTAAAAATAATTCATTCAACCGATAACGGTATCTAGATCATAGACAAATTTTAGATTAATTTTATTAATTTTTGCGGGTAAATGACTTATAAAGCTACCGAATGTAAAAATTCTCATAATTTGCATGCATAAAATTGTGCAAAATTTTGATTTAAAAGGCAAATGCAAACCGGCTTTTTGATTTTAATGTGTACTGAAGATATATTTGTTTATTTTACTAAATGATAATTAGGTGTTTCAGTGCGGTATATTCATATCTGTCGTTTACTTCCATTTCTTGTGTCAATCATCGATGTATGTTTAATGTACGGTCGGGTCTTTTATGGTTGACTCTCTTCAATACAATATAAGCTTCCTGTCATAAGTCATACCATTCGAAATGTTTTTGGCCTTGTTTGGTTTGTTGCCTTAAGTTACTAAAGTATTTTACCGTGTCAACTTTTTGGTGTGTACTTATTATGTACGGGTTTAAGCAAGTCCACTATGAACAACTCAATATCTAATATTACCTATTTTTTTTTATTTAAAAAGGTGAGACCGTTTTAAGTACCCAAGCTGTAAGCAATTTGTAGCAATTATCTACTAAGCAACTTTAACGGTGTCCTAGAATAGCTAATTTTTATTCCATTTGCCTATTTCAATTTAATTTAGAGGTAGAGTTAAGAATTTCAACTGCTTTAACGTGCTTAATATGTCCATGTACCACGTTCACTCAAGCATTAGACCATTTTATTCTCTCTTACCTTCTGCTGCATGCCGTTGAGGAAGGGCGCGGGCAGGTACGGGTAGAAGAGGTCAGGTCGGCGTAACAAGTCATGGGGCTCGTGCAGGGGCCGCGGCGGCAGCTCCAGTGACATGCGACGCCCGCGACGCGATGCGCCCCCACTCCACATGTGCGTACCCATGTGCACCTGGAATAAAAGAGAGTTTAGTAATGGGGAATGTTTGGAATGTAAAGGGGAAGTTTTGGAGGGTAATGGGGAAGTTTCGGAGCGTAAAGGGGAAGTTTTGGCCTGTAATTAGGAAGTTTCTGTCTGTAATAGGGAAGTTTTGACTTGGTATGGGGTAGTTTTGGCTTTTAAATGGGAAGTTTTGGTTTGTAATGGGGACGTTTTAGCCTGTAAGGGGGAAGTTTTGGCCTGTTAGGAAGCTTTGATGTTTAATGGGGTAGTTTTGATCTATAATGGGGATGTTTTGACTGGTTTTAGCATGTGAATCCTTTGACCTCTGATCATCATCATCATTTTGGTTTAGTTGTTAAACTGGAAAAGCGATAATAATATAACCCTTCATATTTCTAAGGTCATAACAGGTCACCTCACTAAAAGCACACTGTTTTGGCTTTCAAAAGACAATAAAGTTAGTAGGTGGGCACACCGGGTGTTCTATTATATCTTTATTTTACTATTGAATAAATTTGAATATAATTATAGCATGCCCTACTCGAATATTCAGTATCCAATGACTAGTTGGATTTCGTAAGAGTTGAAGTACCTTGAGGTTCCCCTTGGTAGTAAATGCTTTCTGGCAAACGGCACAGCGGAAAGGCTTGTCGCCGGTGTGTGTGCGCATGTGGATCTGCAGGGCTGATGATGATGAGAAGTTCTTGCGGCACACTCCGCACAGGTGCTTCGATGACACGGACGGCGGCGGGTGGCTCGGCGCACTTGGTACTGGAAGAAGAGGTATATCAGTTGTTAAAAATCAAAACCTAGTAAGTCGGATTTACAAAAATTTTCAGAAGAGCCAAAAACCGGTTTTTCACCTACTATCCTTCTTACAAATTACTCCGATTTGCTAAAAATATTTTTCGATAGTTTATATAAACATGGGTGTTATTGAACTAGTTGTTTTAGGTACGTATCTAGTTAGTCCAGAAATGCAAGAATGCGTTTTTTTTTAAAAATCGAGGGTTACTAGTTTTTGAATTTGGGTAGCCGATATGAATATTATCCGCAATGAAGTTATAGAAGGTCAAAAGTGTCAATGGCTTCGAGAAAAGGATAGTACAACTTCTCCGCCTTTTTGTTTGACTTCTTTGGGAAAACTTTCGCTTTCTTTAGAGCTTTCTTTTAAATGAAAATAAAATTTGTACAAACGCATCTTCAAAAGGGACCCGTGTGTTTTAGCATCACACAGCCTTTTACCAAGGCGTTGTATTACAGCGTTCTCGTTTAACCACTTTCTGCACGGGAATCGCGCGGTTCCCGCTTTGCCTATACAAGCACTTAAACTCACCAGCAGGCCGCTTCGGTAGCGGTGGCATGTCGATGGGTGGGTGTGCCATCGGCGGCGGGTGTGCTGGCGGCGACCGCTTGAGGTCCACCTTGTCGGGCGACGAGCGGCGGTCAGGGCTGGCGTCGCGTCCCTCCTCGCTCGGCGGCCCCGACGGCCCCGAGGACTTCTCGAAACCCGGCGGCATGTCGCGGATCTTGTGCGTCAACATGTGCTGCTTCATGTTGCCCTGTAACAAGCGAACAGTCGATTAAAAATTGCAAGCGAAAGAAATATACTAAATATTATTAACTCAGGTACCATTTTTGTTTTACTTTTGGCTAGGCAAACAACATATTATTTTAAATATCAAGCAAGAGGAAGTTTTGGAGTTCTAACTCAACATTTTTGCTGTTTAGTGCATTGGATGCTTTAAAGCAAGAGTTGGTAAAGGTGGTTTTGTTTTACACGTTTGGTCCAATAATAAAATTATTTACGTATAGTAGTAGAAACCCAATCCTGATGATTTTTTCGTTGAGGCAATAATTTCGGTAAATATTGCCTACGCAAACCTCTCTACAGTCAATATTTTTATGAGAGAGTTTATGGTAATGGACGTTGATTTAAATCAATATCAAGAGCAATATATCAAGGGACATAAATCAGGAAAACTAGTTCAAGCGATCTGTGTCATGTGTATAAATTACTAAAACCTTTTTAACCTTCAAAAACGTAAATTATGAATGCGAACAAAACATTAATTATTAATTGATTCATATTCGTGTTTTACGATTTTAGTCGAGCAGTTATTTCTGAATTGTTTACGTTTATGATTTTTAAAATTGTCACTTTTATAATATTAATCGCAATTTGCAGTTTCGTTATGATAAACTTTATGAGTTAATTATTGTGTCCACCGGGGACAACTTTTATATCAAATTAACGTGGTCGCTAAAGTACACGTAGGCTCGTTATAGGATCTTTTAACCTTCGAAATGATGTATAGATATATGTGCATTAGGAACTTTGAAATTCAGAAATTGTTTTCCAATCGTGACGAAATCATTTTTAAAGGAAAATCAAGAGACGAGACTTCTTAGCTTGATAGAAAACTGAATATAAAGACACAAAGGGCTGACATACAAGTTGGCGTTAAGGTAGTCATGCTATTATGTATTCTGTAGTTAAGGGCCCGAAACCCTACTCGCAAAAGGCACATGACGGCCCGCCCCGGGCGGCACTTTTTAGCCGGCGTCAAAATTTCATAGAAAATAATAAAATATTCTAAATATTTGACTATTTTATTTTTCTAACACAAAATATTAAATATTACATCGCAATATATGAAAAAAATCTCACGAATAATATCAGAAAAACTCATAAAATTAGTAAAAAGTTGTACTATTAAATTAAAAAGCCTGATTAAGGGGGTGGCGAAATTATCCTAGGCAAAATCGTCCTCCGCCACGGGCGGCCGATACCCAAGTATACGCCACTGATAGGAAAGTCACGTTTGTATTATTTTTCCCCTTAAACATTTTTAGTTTGTATCATTTGACTTGTATAAATCTAGTAAATTGTAAGGAAATCATAATATTGATAGCATAAAATACCAGATAATCTATAACGTATATTGTAATTTCACCTCGCCAGGCATTAAGGTTATCGTGAACATAAAATGTTCGAGTGTTTAGAAAGTACAATATTAAAGATAGACCTAATAAAAATTAATTTGAGCATTTGTAATTGATCGTTGGAATAATTTTCGAGTATCGCGATTAAATCAACACAATATTTTGTTACGAATAGCACTATAAATAAGTTATGGTCCGTTTTACATAATGTAAAGTGCCAGTATTTACATAAGTCGTCTAAATACTCGTATCTAAAGTGATACTCTTTGTATATGATACATAATCTAGCCGAAAATATTTCATAGCATTCTCCCGTTTTTGTTATAATTTTAGATTTTTTAAACTTTACTTTGATAGGGTCGTTACACAAATGTATTTCTGGCTACTGCAGCTCCCTCTTTATATCATTAATATTTTTCGATTTATATATCAACTTTTTTAAGATTTATTTTGAACACGAAAATCAATTTTTACTATTTTCATTGCGGGGAAAATATATTTTATTAGTAAGCGAAGCAAACAAATCGTTATAATTATACAGTTATTTAGCAGCTTGTATATTAAACGAGTTTATTATAAATAAATTAATAGAGGTATGTAAATTTTCATATAGAACTTGCAACTTGCAGTAAAAAAGCATTTTAAAATCTACTTGGTGCTAATAAAAAAAATGATGCAAGGAGGCCTAATCTTAGAAATTAAGGCCAAGACAGACGAGCGGAAATTTTTACGTACCGCATTTTAAGAATTTTTGTCGTTAATTTAGGCTTTAGACAGAGCCTAAATTAAATAAGTATTGCAGTTTAACTGTAATTTTAATGTACTTCTAGTCCGGTCAAAAAGGACGTCAAAATTAATTCATGAAACTATTGTTGCTAGAAGTACCAGCTATTTGGGTGAGAGTGAAACAATAAATCAAAGTACGAATGTCTACGTATTCTTGGACCGCACTTTAACAACTGCAATAGCCCGGCGTCTGCCTATAGCCCTCAGAATCAAGGAAAGCCAACGAATCGCTTGCATCATATAGCATACCGGATATACGAAGGCGTTCCACAGGTCCAAAGCAGTGGCGTGCGGCGGGCGGGCGGGCCGCGCGCGCCTACCGCACTGGCAACCGCCACTGCTCTGGAACCATAAAACACATGCAAAATTCACGCAAACATACAAACACGGGTCTTATGTACAACTAGATGACGCACGAAATTCGTTTAGGGCACGGTAAGGATATATTGCTATCTCAAAGTATCTGTATACCCGAGATTATTATCTAAATCATTTCAAACTTTAATAAAAAAGATAGACACAGACTTATAATAAGTAAGGCTTTGAAACCAGACTGCAGTATGCGTACACTGCAACAAAATTGAGTGTCGTGTAGTTTTGCTGCCGCGTAGTACGGTTTAGCCCACAGTATTTTTAGTCGTGAAGCGACAGGACGCCGCGGCTCGCATTGCCAAGTGAGGCCTAACCTTTACTTTTGTCTAGTTTTCAATTTCTATGTAACAAACATATCAAAATTGGAAGCTGTTGCTTCAAAGAATGAAGTAGAGACGAGAGATGACATTAATATTATCCTAATTTGTAATAATCTAATGGGGAAGTACATTAAAGGATTAAAATATATACTCGTACAGCTATTAAGATAAGTGAGTATAAAATATTATATTGATATGATTTAAATATTTATTATTTCCGTCACCGCAGGATCGTAAGCGGTTCCGAATATAATTTCACAAGATAATTAGGTTATAATGGCAAAAAACTGAACGAGCCTACTGAGCTTATAGTCGAAAATATTTAGGCCCGTATTTATAGTCAACGCTTAATACCAAGAGCGCGATCAAAAAATTTTAAGTTGCTGTTTTCATTCATAAAGGTTTCGTAATGAATTAAAACAGCGTCTCAAAATTTTTGATCGTGCTCTTAAGTACTAAGCGCTGACTATAATTACAGGCGCTAGTAATCTGTGCCTTGACAAATACATTTTGATAATTATTATTTTTATGGTTTTACATAATAGATGTTAGTTTTACCATAACCCAAAATCTTAATGGTATAGGATACCAATTGTTTTATTCATTAGATAATATCATTTAGATAAGTTCTTGTAGAAAATTAAAAAATGTTCAAAAAACAATTTCAGTCTATTAATAGTACGAAAAATATTTTGTTTTTATTAACGAATAGGTTTGGCACCTCAGTAAGGTGACAAGCCAATTCGTTATACTGAATTCTAATTATCGATCTTATAAATATTTACTATACAAATCATTAACAAAACTAAAGGCGCGTATCCGCTTTTAACTTTCCAATATATTTCTGATTTAATAATTAACACGAATAATCAATTAATATCTGAATATTTATGAAGCTTAATTTTAATTTTATTTTTCCTTTTGAGAACAATGGGGCCACGTGTTAAAAGGGCACACAATATTCAAATTCTATTGAATTTGATCGTCGGTAAGAATTAAGGCTGAATAATTATTTTGTATTTTATTATGTCGGACTGGCTTGGCACGCTGCTGACTCGAAGATTAGAAGAAATAACTTGATTTGTTCTGTTAGGTATCCGCGGTTCGTATTATTTATTTTGCAATCAAATAGTTGGAAACGAACCATCCTAGGCCTACTCCGAAACTATTTTCTATTTTGAGACTCAAATGAACGAATCGGAAAGCCTTAAGTACTCTGACAAACATAAATTGACGTTGTTACAGTAGGGCGCGGCATTATAATTCCAATGTCAAAACGGTTTGTAACGGTCAAAACTATGAAAAACTATATAATATTTAACTAAGTGGGTAGTAGGTACATATTGGTATTTTTTTTATTTCTTAAAACTATACATTTTGTAAACATTCGTCGATTTTTTTGGTCAACAATTCACTTAATTTGAATTAAAATTCATTGTAATTAAAAGATCTAAAATACCACTCAGTGTTTCATGTTCATAACATAACGGGTTGAGTATATAAAATGTCCTTTCTTGAATTTCGTCATAATTTATTCATTTTAAATAAAAAGTAGGCAATGAAATTCGGTAATGATAATATCTATTCAATTAAGAAATATTTATACCACTGCTGGGACAGGCGATTTATAATAATAATAATCATTAAGAATATATCAATTTTCCTATCGTATAGCAAATACTTTTTAAGAATAATAGGTACATAAAATTTGTTTGCTTACTTTCATATTTCATAAGCGTTTCTTTTTCTCTCTTTTGGTTCTAATTGACTCAAACATTTTCAACAAATAAGGAATATAGAAAGCAAGAGCAGAACTTAATAATATGGAATGTGACCTTTATTGTTAAAGCTGTATATAAACTAACATTTTTGTCTTAAAGATTTAAACTTAAACCTTTCGTCTTTTAGATTTAACACATCGTCTCTTTGTTATTTTTGCGAGTTATCTGTGTTTTTGAATAGAACAGCGATCGGAATAATCGATAGAGTGAACTTTAGTCCGGCACATTGTAATTTCAAATATGCTAAGGCTCGATAAGGCTGGTCCGCTCGGCCACCGCTTGTATACTCGAGTGCCGAGACCAACTGATTTGCTTTGCCTTAATGCCCAACAAATGTTTGTCATATACATTGTTTTCGTTGAGCGTAAAAAAGGTGATACTAATATTATAACGGCGAAAGATTGTGTGTAAGGCTCGTATTTACAGTCAGCGTTCAATACTAAGAGCGTGAACAAAAAATTTTGAGATCTTTTTTTCATTCAAAAAGATCTTTTGACTGAATGAAAATAGCTTTCAAGTAATAGGCGCTGACTATAAATACGGACCTATAAACCACCGCGGAAAGCAGAATTGGCGTACCTTACAAAGACAAATTTACTCCAGAGCCAAAAAACTATTTAAGAAATTATAGAACATTAATTAATTAATAAAGATAGAAAATTGAAATGTTGAACACGCTTGTCGTTTAACCCGATATGCGATATGTTCAAATTTTTAACTCTCTTAATCACTTAAAGTGTAATTTTTGGGTCTGGTGTAAAGTTGAACTTTTTGAGATACGTCACTTCCACTTTCTGCCGTTGATATGTTTGTTACTTCTTCTACAACTAAACGGATAGAGCGATCTAATAAGATTTTGCATACTCTGGTGTAAGTCAGGTGATATTCTGGTTTAAGGTTTCACTGCATTACGTATAAGCAATATAAGCGTTCGATAGTATGAAACGGAAAATCTATCATGTCATGTCAATCATTACCGTGATCGCCGAATCTACAAAGAAAATTGTTGGCTTTAGGTTACTTCTGGTTTCAAAAACCACCTTTAAAATAATTGTTGTTGGTAAATCGTACTAGGTATTTTCCGGTGCAGTTTGTAATCAAATTACATTGATGACATTGTTTCGTCCTTTCATTACCAGACGGCTAATTAAAGTTTTATCATTGTACGTAATATTGTTTATAAGTAAATGGGTAATGAGTTACTGTGGCTTTATGAAGGCTATATTCAAAGCAGATAGGTAAAAATTTTATTGTGCATTAAAAACAGGTAGTATAACGTCAATTTTTGTTGTATAATCTAAGCTGTGATCTAGTCCTTATGAATTGTGGTATGGAAATATAAATAATAATAATTATTAAAAGCCATGACTAATGATTAAAGTATTGACGAACAGAAAAATGTTCATTCTACAAAGGTCTGGAGGACTAACAGTAATGGCTCCGTTGTCAGATTATTATGTCGTAGACGGATAAAGCTAGTACCCTTAGCCGGGTTCGCGATTAACTTGCTTGTAATCTTATTAAAGGAATCCCTATCGTACTTGAATCGTTTTATTAATTCCGTTATTGTGCCGCCCACATAAAGCCGTTGTATCAAAAATTGATGCTCTACATAGAGCGATATTCGGCTCAGTTCCATTTCGCACGGAAAGCTTCATAAAACGCGATATAGTTTTATTTCGTAGAATTTTTCATTTCTACGCATTTCGTAAAATGTTTTCGTTTCTAATAAATCGGTTATATATTAAAAAACATTGGCAATAGAATGTTTAATGTTCATCCCGAGCTATGCGTTTGCCGATAAAAAAAAATTAACCATATATTGCGACTCGCTTTTCTAAGAACATCAAAATGAAAAAAAATTGGAATAAAACACCATTTTAAATCTATTCGTCGTTCCTTGGTGTTGTAAATTGTGGTCATATAAAGAATCGTAATAATAAAACAAACGACTGGATAATTCTTGCTATATAAAGTGACTAACGTTTGGCGCCGTCATAAATAAGTATGATTTTATTGATTGAGCCCTGCTCGGTCACTCAGAGGAACATACGAAAAATGTTATTTTGTCGCGCATAAATAATCTTTTTATGACGAGAAGCGTAGGTAAAGGCTCAAGGATTTATAAGCAATAAATTTTTTACGACACGAATTAATATTCGGATCGTTTTCCGTGACGTTGTTTTTATGAGTTATCATCTCGTCACAAACCGAGCGAGTAACCGTGTACCGCGGCCCTAAGTGAAATATTGTCCGCTCTTATTATAAAACTGGAATCGCTATAAAAATCAAAAAATCCTTTTAGTGGCCTTCGCGTGTAAAATATCGTTATAATTAATTCAAGTTACTAATTTATTGTATCGCTTCATTATAAATGTTTGTTTTTCGATGGAATTGTTATCGCTTTAAGGGCACAGAAATAAATTTTATTCGAGATACAGATATAATCACGTTAGGAGGTGGTGAATTATAAAAAGTCGACGTTAAAAAAAATTTACCTTATAAAAATTAATCACGCGAGAAAGTGTCATTGCATCATTAGAATCTTACAATTTAAACTGAAAAAAAGTAGGCAGGGTAAAAACTATTCCTAAGCTTTTGGTATTATCTACCTATTTCAAAATTATGAAAAAAATAGACCAACTTTAAATGTCATAGTACAAATATATAAAAAAAAACTGGTTTATATTAACTAAGCAGTATCCTCTTTAAACTAAGGGATGTGTCGCTATATTGTTATGATATTGAAGGTAATCACGGAAGGAAATATCCGCTTTAAATGTTAATATTCATCCGTTGATATTAATTACAAGCAGCAATTATTTCATTGACATTAAAATTATATTTTTGTACGTGACAGTTTTGGTATTATTTAAGTGTGGCATTCAGTTATAAATATATTTTAGCTCGTTAGAAAACTTTGTCTTAAGCATCTTTTAGGGCAATCCTATTGTAGCAACAAAAGCAAATTAATTTGTAACTAGCCTTGGTTTTATATCATCAATCCAATACTTGAAAGCAATGTCGACGCATTCATAACAACGTGGACAATAATTAGGAGCGAGAGCTTGTTACATAAATGAAAATACAAGCTATATATGTTGGATCACTAGAAGCCCATACGTTGTACAAAGTTGATCGTCAATTACTTTACAAGTCGGAACCAACTCCAGCGAGGACGACAACGGCTAAACTAATGCCAAGTAGAGGCGCCGGCTAGAGACTTGTAATTACTGTCTGCAAAATTAATGCACTGAAACTTGGATGAAATGAAACCAGAGCATAAAGTTCCCGGCGGAGTGTTAGCAACTTGTATTTAGATGTCTAATAAATACTCGTTAAAATTTAAACAGAATTTGTCCGTATCGATTCCGTTACTCCGCAATTTGCAGCCTGCAGACTGTATTTGAATTATAAAGTAAAACTTGCAGGGGAAAGCGAGAAACGCACTGCTATTTGTGTAACAATAAAGAAGAACTGGCCGCTCGCCAAAAATATCTTAACGATGATATTTAAATATATGAAATTTTAGGTTACTGTCATTTTACTTTTGGACGGTGTTCGAGTCTTTGAAACGATTACTTAAAAATGAAATATAGGTACACTAAATTATTCATTTAAACTCTGACCACAAAAAGAATGTTATATAATTTCTACATTATTCATTTGGTCAGAGCTTAAAGGCATGTTTATTACGAAATGATATATCGACTGACCTTAGTAGAGAAGCCGCGGTCGCAGACGGTGCACTTGAAAGGACGCTCCTTGGTGTGACTGCGGTAGTGGATCTCGAGGGCGGAGTTGCAGGCGAATGTTTTGTAGCAGATGGAACATGTCGTGTTGCCGCGCACTGCACACAAACAAATCCGTGTTCATTCACACTGTTATCTCTCCGACACTAGGCAAGTTTCCAATGTTTACTTCTTATTTATTTCAATATGTCATCAATCGCCAGGTGGAGGTGTTAGATGAGAGCGTTAGGATAAAACGAAGGAGCGGATGAGCGGACCAGGGCGGACGAATAATATAAAATCCCGCTAGCGCATACCTGCGGGAGGGAACGCGAGTCCTAGTGGGCTGAATGGCGATCCACCGAGAGCACCGAGCGCGGCGAGTGGCGTAGGAGGCGAAGGCAGCGGCGAGTGCTGGGGCAGCCGCGGTGGCGTCGACAGCGACGAGGGAGACGGCGACGGCGGCGACGCCCGCGCGCTGCGCCCGCTCTCCGAACCTGTCGCCGATGGGAGGGAAGCCGTTGTGGTGATGGTTTTTATTTCGCATTCGGACGCCGTGGCGCAGACGGAGAGCGGCGAAGTTCGACGATCCTTCATATTTGAGTCGTCGTCGAACTCCCGAGCGGCGAGCTCGCGATCGTCCCGGCCGCTCTCATCGTCGGTTCCGCGGGAGTCCGCCCTTCGGTCGCCGGGAGTAGACGGGGTGGGAAATGTAGGAGACGGGATCGGACCAAAAGACTGAAAATTGGTCACCTCGGAGCCTATGTTCCGCGATGGGAAGTTTTTATTGTCATTATGACGAATCTGTTCGAAGGGCGCACTGTAACGTTCGCTTGTATGTAGTCGTATATGTTGGTGTAATAGAGACGGATCAGTAAATTTTTTATGACAAACGGGGCATTGATGAAGCAATTGCGAGGGTGGTTTTATACGATGTACACCCATGTGTGTTTTTAAATTACCTTTAGTGGTAAAGGCGCGACCACAGAGTTTACATCTGAATGGCCGCTCCCCCGTATGTGTACGATAGTGCATTTGTAAAGCACTTTTGCAAGATAAAACCCTGTGACATACGATACATTCGTTAGGATCGGATACTTTGTTGTCTATATTATCGACCAATTGTTGTAACTTGGAGGTTTCAGATGTTTTTGTGATTTCGATTAAGCTCTCCCAAGAATTGTCGTTGCTACCGGGACGTGGTAAAAGAGAATTATAAAACAAAGGATCCCTCGTCAAATCAGAATCAGTGGTTGAAACACTGTATGGATTACTGTAAAACGGTGTAAGGCTCCCTGAAGATATACTACTTGGTGGAGAATTTGGGAACAACGGATAGGAAGGAAGTGTGCGTAGTCCAGTAGCTACAGAAACTGGTCCAGATATCGATGAATTCTTACTTGAAAGATTTTCCGGTTGATCTGGATCGGGCTTGACGTGGGGACTTTCTCTGCCAATTTGATCTTCGTTGCTGTATTTTGAATCCATACTGCAATCGTCATAAGGCGATGTCGAAGGGTACCGATCGTGCTCGCCGTCTTGTCCTCCTTCATTTTCTTCTACTTCTCGCTTTGGTGAAATACGGTCGGACTCCTCGAAACTAGATTCTCGTTGGCTTTCCTCATCATGGGGCTCTGACTTAAACATTTCAGACGGTGGCCGTAAGGGGCTCGATGCGGAAGGTTTGCTTAAATCCGCCGGTACGTCTTGTTCATCGCGCATTCCGAAGAGCGGATGGTGTGAAAGGGGTTTATCGCTGAGTGGTCGCGGAGGCAACAAATCATGATGCGGTGGCCTATATAATGGTAAGCTTGGCGGGAAGGGTGCCGGAGCACCTGGTGGAAACTGTAGCGGATGAGGTGGCATCCCGGGAATCGGCCCCGGTGATAGTTGTGCTAGCAGTGGAGGGTGATATTTATCCAAATGCTCTGGTACTGGATTAGGGTTCATTTTTACGTGAGGAAATTTGGCAGTGTGTCTTTGAAAATGAACTTTGAGATTCCCCTTTGTTGTAAAACGAGATCCACAAACATTGCACTTAAAAGGTCGTTCACCGGTGTGGGAGCGAATGTGAATTTGTAGAGCAGAATCACTTCCGAAAACTTTTCCACAGTATCTGCATCGGTGTTTGAAGAAAGGTTCATTACGCCCACCAGATTTCCCATCGTACGGGGACATTTTTCCAGACTTTCTAAAAGCTAATTCGTCGGCAAGGTTGTTAGCTAGTAACCCCTGTGATGCATTATCAAGTACTTCTTGAGCTCGTTTTTGTAACATTTCAAGTGTATTTGGTTCATTCAAGGAAGGTGGCGGATCGTTGTTCGTGATGATCGATGAAGCTAATGAGGATGATATGGAGCTGTAGGGAGGATGTGACATCATGGGAGGTGAAGACGTTGGGAGTTTAGGAATGGAAATCGGTTCTGATTTCGGAGTGAGATGTGAATGAGTTGACGGCAAGCTTTGGCTAGTAGGAGGAGCAGGCTCAGCAGGAGATGGCTCCCGTGGCGGACGAGGCGGAGACGGCGATCGAGCCGGCGTAGTCGGGATATTCTGTTCCGGTTCATTCGGCGGTGGGCTCCCAGGTTCATCATCTTTTCTCCTCGTTAGCGATAACTGGTTTTGAAGCTGACGTATTAATTGCAATTGGAATACTTGCTGATGTTGCAACGTAAACAACGTGCTCTGTAATACAGCCAGCTCATGTAAGGCAGCTTCATTATTAGCATTATTGGCCATAGCTGTAGCTGCGAATTGTGCAACCGCTACTTTAGTATTCTGTAGAGCTTCTAATGTGACGTGACCGGCCACGGGAAATTGTAACCCTACGGGCGGCACGTCAGCTTCAGGTACCTCAGCTTCACCATCTTCTAAGCTATTGTTATTTTCCGCATCTTGGCGATGCCTCCTGACTTGTTCCATTCTCTTGTTTGGTCCGTCCATTTCCTCGTCACCCGAGACGACCATGTCTTCGGGGTCGGAGTGCATTCTCTCCTCACCCATTTGCAGCGCTTTCTCATCGCAAACGCGCTTGTGATAGAGGAAGTCGTGAAGATTTTCAAACTGTTCGTGACAGCGCGGACACATGTGAGTCTCTGGACGATCTCTGCTTTCATCTTGTAAGTGGTTTATATCATCTTCGGAGCAGGACCCCGAACTATCACCTGGAACAAAAAAAAAATATTATATTTATTTGTATCGTTTTAAAATTGTTCATTTTTTAATAAATTTGTGTTTATATCTGTGTGTGTAGTCATACCCGAAATATCGACAGCTAAACAACATTTTATGCAAACCTTTTCTTGTGCATTTGAAAACACGGTGTAGTAATTTTGATTTTTATTTATAATTAAATTAAAAATAAAGTCTAAAAAAGCTTAGAAGAACTAATACTCTTCTAAGCAATGTTACGTCATTATTATGTTCCACGCTTGCGAAGCTGCGGAAAAAAGGTATATTTTTTCATTTTCTTTCCACATTTTCCCTAGATTCGTCCTTCTTCTTATTTTTTTTTTGTTTATAGTTATTCTAATAACATAGGCCAAGTTTAAAATGAAATTTAAATAAAACCTATGTAATTCAAAATTATAATCTTTATTTAGTTCAGGAACTGCTTAACCATTTAGCTAATTTCTGTTCTGAAATATCCGTGGAAGTCCAGGAAATTACTGAGAGGGAAGTAATACGAAGTTCACCTAGACATCATAATAAATTTTATGCGATGTTACAAGCAATGCAATAATAACGTTTTAAAATTTATAAATTATAACATTTACTTCCTTTGCATATTTCTAGCAATATAATAATAAAAAATTACTACAAACGATATAATCTTAAAAATAACGCAAAAGTATTTACCGCTACTCGCTACGAGATGGCGCTAGTATGCCGTTTCTACGGCCTAAGTAGAGTTTGAAATAAGTTAAAAATTAATAAATACAACATACTATTGATAGAGTTGTTTATTATGAACATGCGACAAAAATATTTTAGAGAATTTTTAGAACATTTACTTAAATGAGAAGTAAATGTTTCTTTCAACTAGATTTATACAAAAATCTTGTTATTTGGAATCGAACACAGTCTTGAGTACATTACGTATACAAGTAAATGGAAATTTTACAGCTAGTAATTCATTTTTAAAATTAAAATACTAATTTATATCTAAAAATTGATAATTTTCGAATAACATATTTAGAAATGCGGATATTATGTAAATATCACTATTATATAAATAAAATTCTGTGCGTAATGGAAATCGGCAACGACCTCATCCAGCCTTTAGTTTTAGACCTGATCAAGGATATTAGGATTCCTGAACAATAATATGGCTTTATTTTTGGAGTATGCTCATTTATTGTGCCTGTGGTCTTAATCCGTTTTGATAAATATAATCAACAGTAAAACAATATTAATAATTAACATTACTCAGTTAATACGTAAAAGAGACTATACGCCTTTTGCGATTTAAATTGCATAAGGGGAATTAAACGCAGTGTTTTAACGAACAGGCATTTATTCTAATAGGTATTAAAATGATGTTATAGCCAGCAGAAATGAGCACAGCGTATGTAAATGCGGTCTTAAATAACATTACTAAATTAGTTATTACCTGCAAGGCATTTATGCAAAAAAGTAGCAAGTACATACGACTATATACGTAACCCGCGACTCTGCTTTATGTCACTTCATTTTTTTAGCCATACGCATAATCTTGTCTGCGAATTAACGGCTCTGCCATGTAGGCTTTAAGGAGTGGACGTACTTTCTAACGCGACTGGATATCATTCGCATTCGTTAATATGTTAATAATATATAGGTAAAAAAAATTAAATTGTCGAAAATTCCTATGACGTTGAAATGTTAAAATTATTTATGCCTATACGGTGTACCTAGTTACACCTGTTCTTCACATCCAGGGACTATGGGTCTTTTTAAATTTAATGGTAAGTGATAAGTATCAGAAATTAGTTACATTTTGTTTTAATATCTGCGATCCTATTGTTACTAGGTTAAAATTTTTATTTGTGGTAGTAGTTACACTTCCGTCTATTTTTGAAATATTACACAATATCAAAGCATAAATGCTCCAAATGTTATGTTAATATACAGCTACTTATTAACGTATTTTATTGACCTTTAAAACGAGATTTTTGGAATGAGAACGAAAATGAACAATTAGGCGCACGAAATATGTTATGACCAAATGGAGATAATTTATCATCTCGACGGTTTTGATTGCAACTAAAGATAAGTATATAAATCTATCCATATTTGATATTTATTGCGTTCATTTATGTTTTAAAATTGACGACAAGGATGCTTTCAAGATTTATATTTAACATAATCACTAGACCAGTCTGTTTATTTCAAAGTCAACGAAGACTCCTGTAGCTAGGAATTTAAGGGCCTGTTTCACCACTTTCTGAAAACTACCGTTTAGGTTATCTCCAACTTGTCTGACAGATGAAGTATACATAATCTGTCAAGTAAGTGTAGGTTAAACTAACCTAATCGACACATATAGTGGTAGAGCAGTCACTTATTTTTTGTTATAATTTATTAAAATATAAGGTTATTATTAGCTTACATAGCAATTTGTGATTTAGGGCCCGTTTCACCACTTACTGATAAAGTTTCTGTCAGGCTAACGTCTGTCAAATAAAGTTGCGGATAGACCTTCTGTAAGCGGTGAAACAAACCCTTAGAGATTAATACTTCTAGCCATTTCGCGAGGTATTGCTTAAAAACCTATACTTTTTATACTATTTCAGTAACTTAATGTATTTTATCTACATACGTACGACTTCCGTGACCAATTTTTAAGGCTTAATGAGCTCTTTCTTGGTATAATTATTTGTAATTTAATCCCTAAATTATTTACCGAATTCCAAAAAGGAGAAGGTTTCCGTCCGTTTCTGTCCGTTTGTTGTCTGTCTGTAACTTAACAACGGTAATAGGCAGAGAGTTGAAATTTTCACAGATTATGTATTTCTGTTGCTGCTGTTATGACAACAAATACAAAAAACAAAATAAATTTAATATTACAGAGCGGCTCTCATACAAACAACGTGATTTTTTGCCATTTTTGGCTCGATATTATCAATAATGGCATTAGGCAGGCGCTTGGTTTTCACAAAATAATAAGTTGTATTTATATCTATTGTATATTTAAAAAATAAAGACGGGTTTGTTACAACACTTATAACTCGAGATCTTCTGAACCAATTTTCATGGCTATTGATTCGTTGGATCTGTCTCCGCCCCGAATAGCAGAATACATTTTAAAAACGATGAAAACCGATATGTATAATAACTACTTAATAATTCCGATAAATTCTTATTTGTTCGTTACATGTCAAACATTAGCCAATCCAATCCTGTCAAATACCTACTGTGAAAATTCATGTGTGCGTTCAGAAATTTATTTTGTATAAAATGTCTCCCAAAGTTCATCAACTGTTGTATTTGTTTGTTTAGACATTAATTTGTGTAAATTATTTATTTATTACGTAGTTATTTATTTCCGAAAATAATACCTAGGATTTTTTCTACAGGTAATCATATGTGTAAATGTCTTTTTGTAAGTGTCTATGATTTTTCTTGACCAGCTATTGTATATGTGTTGAAAGTTTAGTGCGAGTGCAGAAACGAGAAGTCATCGAGCTTATAGTACAGATGAACAGAGGAATAATCTTCGAAGTGCAAGAAGATCATTAACTGTTAGGCGGTGCGAAGTTCTAGTTAAAAAATTAAAAGCTAGTTAAATACATACTATTTTATCATAATTATTGTTATTTCAGGAGGGTGTCCGTACGTTCTCGGTGGTGGTGTCGGCTGAGATGTCGCCTGTCGCGACGCTGGTGCTGTGGACGCACTCGCGCCGTGCGACCGTGCTCGCAGACTCACTGACGTTCCCTGTTAACGGACTCACACGGAACAACGTATGTATAATAAATATAAGGCGATATCTTTAGCAACCTTAATATTGATTCAAACACATAGAAAACTTAGTGAGATATTTATCATTGTAGAGTATTAGAATAATATATATATATAATTATATTCTAATACTCTACAATGATATTGTATGGCTTTAGGTTTTAAGCAGGTCGTCCGTCGCGCAGGTAAATATCAAATATATAAAAAAAAAACACGTGGCACATGTTGCGAGCATACCCATAATGCAGCGAAGGGCCTTATAGAAATAATTGTTTTAACACTATATCATGTTACATGTGCCTTAGATGTCCGACTTACAAAAAATACAAAGATTTCAACTACGCTCCTATTTATTTATCTTTCCAACCTTAGATTACAAGTGTTTCTCTTTATTTGTATCAGTTTACGGTGACGATAAATAACCGCAAACACCGATCCGGCGAGCGCGTGGAGGTGGCGGTGTACGGCGAGCCCGGCGCGTACGTCGGCCTCGCCGCCATCGACCACGCCTTCTACACCATGCAGGCCGGCAACGAGCTCACATACGCCAAGGTACCGCATACCAGTATCGTTTAGTATTAACGGATACGGACAAATAATGGATTTGTTATTAAAGTATGTTATCGCACGACGCAGGATCTTTAAGGGATAAATCTCCTGCTAAAACAGGTAATGCTTCAGTGCTAGCAGCACCTATAAGCAGGTCATGTGCCAAAAACCATATGAACATACATATGCTAATATCTGTATGTTATCAATACAATAACGTTGTTATTCCGTGTGCGCAGGTGATATCCAAGATGGCGTCGTTTGACGAGTCGACGAACGGCACGTTCTCGTACACTTGGCGGTCACACGCCGGCGACCCCGACGAGCTCGTCTACTTCCCGTCCTCGAGCTTCGGCATCGACGCTAACAGAACTTTTGAGTAAGTGCGACGTTTGTTTTTTTAAGTAAAGAGAAGGAAGCAAACATATCTGAAGATAATTTAGACGAATTTAATTGACTTCGTGTAATCTTTTATTGTGCACGTGAAATTTCCATGTCAGAACTAATAATTGACGTGTAACAACTTGTTCCCACTACATGTCCAATGTCCATCACAACATATCTTTCAAAAAAATATATATTCATTTAATAACTAAAGAATGGTTTCGGTCTAAGTTAAGCTAATACTTCCTTCATCAGTTTCGCGGGTCTAGTGGTGTTTAGCGACGTGGCGGTGACGCGGCGGAACTCTATCTGTAACGCGTCGTTCGGTCTGGCGGAGTGTCTCGACGGCAACTGCTACCCCGCCGAGAAACGCTGCGACCTCGTGCCCGACTGTAGCGATCGCACCGACGAGGCCAACTGTGAGTACAGAGCATTATACCCTTTTCACATGTACACAATAGACTTAAAGATCCATACAAAATTTCGTATATGGGAAAAATCTCTTAGGTCTAGATGGCGCTAGTCACGGTGCTGGATAATTTCGAAAGTATATAACAAAACTAAATATTTACATCAAACGGAGTAACCTTAAAACGCGGAAAAACATTTTTTCTGCATTTTTACATCATATAAACACTCGTAATACTTTGAAACCAATCCTTTCAGCCAGTTTTAAGACTGGTAGATGGCGTCATTATAATTTACAAAGTAACTTGCATATTCAACACAAAATGACGCGGAATAAGCGCGCCATCTTGTACTGAAATAGCAAGTTAAATTATTATGATTATTATATAAAAATATGACAATAAATATTCTTAAAGAACCAAAAACTTAGATTTGCAAAATTTCAATAAATGCCATTCCCAGTAAAATTATTCAGCGACATCTAGCGGAGTAATTTAGGGGAATAATTTTTGTGTATCTGAGTTTGCAACGAGTTTTAACCGTAGTCTACTAGATGACACGTTTTACAGTAAATTTTTATTCAATATCGCATATTTGATACCCTTCGTGACATCTATCGGTCATGTGTGAACTAAAAACTACGGACACGCTGATTTGTATGGGATATGGGATGAGAGGAATTATACCTAGAGTAGCGCTAGGTATAATTCCTCTATGCGATTGATCTCAGTAATGTCATACATTACTGAGACGGTCCCGATATTCGTGGAAGAAATGGAAGACTTTTGATATACAGTGACGAAAGTAAATGATAATACTATAGGGCGTGTGCTTACTATAATGCATTAAATTTTTTGAAGAGACTGAATGGCATGTTATATAGCTTTAAAGTTTTAACGTCCTTTAGTATGCACCAAGGGCCTTAAGTTATAATATCATTGTTATAAGTCACAAATCATAATAGCATCCTAATATCCAACAATACTTTCCGACAGGCGACCACTCCGACCCGGAAGCGTTACGCCAGTTCCGGCGCTTCCGCTTCAGTCGCGTGCGCCGCCAGTACGACAACGTGTGGCTATGGCGCGACGTGAACATCGGCCCGCACGGCCGGTACGTGTTCACGGCGACCGTGCCCGCAGCGCCCGCGCAGTGGACGCTGTCCGCGTTCAGTGTGTCGCCGAGCTACGGGCTGGCGCTGCTGCCTAAGCCGGTGCAGGTTAGTAAGATATAATGAAGAGGTTTAACAGCAGTCGTATGCGACGATAGAATGTGGCCAGAGTTTATATAACTGTGGTAATGGATCGTGGGGGCCCTAAATTAAGATCTTCCGACCGAGAGAGGTGTTATACTCGATCAGGCCGAAGCCCACGTGATACATTTCAGTTGTCGTATATATACCGCCGCGGTTTTCACCTAGAAAATAAATTTACATTTTCAGGTCCCATAATTCCAACCGGTGAGAAAGTTAAACGTAATTTCTATTAATATATATTCTATTTAATGATATTCCTGTGTAAAGCTTACCGAACAACGAGCACGGAAACTTAACCTGTTTTAGCCGGAGTTTTACCCGTTGAACTTGAGATCCAGCGTCGTGCGACAATATACTATCATAACAAATCTATTACTAATCCGTACTTTTTAGGCCCTCGGGACAAGATAAAAATCGCTAGATTATTTGAGCCTTTAGAAGATTCTTTGCATAGCCTGATCTCCGAATGGAAGACACGTTGGGATGATTCCTCCAAAGAGCGTCATTTCTATAAATTCTTACCTAATATTCGTGAACGGCTATCCAAACACTAGATGGATATCGACCGTTGGGTTTCTCAATTTCTGACCGGTCATGGAAATTTCAAAGCTAAACTTTTCGGTTTTAATTTAGTAGATTCACCTTTGTGCGAGTGCTCGACTGAAGGCAACATGTTTGAACAAACCGCGCATCATATTCTCTCGTGGATCTCGCTAGGAATTTCCGTGCCTTCAAGCATTTTTGTCACAATTATAACTGGCATCAGTCTAACTCAGTAAATTCCAATACTAACCTAGCTCTAGAATAGTAGTCACAAATATTGTGTTTTTTAAGTTCTTTGACTTTCGGTCATTGCAACTTCGTGCTGTCTCCCGCTTTGTATGGGGAGGAAACTAAATACTTCCTACTCTTATATTCTTCTGATTAATTTCGTTGCGGGTCCCAAGACAGCTTTAGCACGTCCCTCGGGCTCCC
>JAOTAV010000001.1:2514855-2526931 GCA_026546445.1 Cyclargus thomasi | reverse complement strand
ACCCGTAACACAAGTCCCTCGGGTACTTAGCACAGGGCCAGACTGACGTGGTGTGAAGCGTCCATAGATATTATTAAGTGTTGTAAGAAGTTGAATCCTAATTTTTTTCTAATTTGTCTCATTTTAAGAAAACATGTAAATAAAATGCTGCTTTCTGTCTAATATAATTACTTTTATAGGTTCATAAAATACCAACTTCTCCATCATGTTATTAAATTCTAAAAAGTGATTTTTCTATTCAAAAATACTTTATAAGAAAAAGAACAACAGTTGTTTGGCAACATTTGCATAAAAGCAAAAAGGACGAAAGTAATTAAAGATGTTCCAAATCGCTACTGTGTTGCCACAAAAAGCGCCGACGAAAAGCACAATGATGCGTCCATTCAAAATATTTGAATGTTTGCTTCGAGACGTATCACAGTCGAACACCGACAAAACATTCATAATAATCCTAGATAATCTCGTGGCGAGGCTTACCGACACATTTGTGCCGAGATACCGGTGCGGTTAATTCCTAGTTTAGAAGAAGGAGGATTAGGGGTGTATTTGTCGCAATTCGCTTTGAGCTCCGAAACACAAAGTGCGGCGAAGTTACAAAAGATTGAGACGTTTCCAGAAACCAACCCCATCACAATATCGCGTCTTGGCTCGGGTAGATTTGAAACTTTGACAATTTCCACTAGATTTAATCCGTGTTAATATTTTAAATGCGTGTATCTGTTACCTCTTCTTGCTTATGTTGTATGTTGAAGTTTGTTGTTTTCGCATTTAGATTAATATTAGATATTTTGAGTTCCAGTAAAGAATGGAAATATAAATCAGATAAATGTACCGCGCAAAAAACTTTCGGTCAACAAATTTCTAAAGTACCGAAGCATTTTTTTTCTTTGTACTATGAATTAAGAATTTTTTATCTGTTTTATTCAGAGGTAGCTACTATCAGCTAAAAGTATGTACCCTTTTATCAATGTAAATATGACTCTACTTATGCGTGGTCTCCGATGATAGCTTCGGTTTACCTTATCCCATTTACAAAATGCGATATTAAATCTTTTTATGTTCTCTTACGTTTTTTCTTCTGCGAAAGTCTTTTAATTGCCAACATTATAACTATTGGGAAAGTAGTGTCGTAATTTCGTGACAGATAAGTGCAGTGAAATAACACTTGATATATTTGGACAAGTTTCTCGTTCTAATAAAGTTTTAGATATTTGCCGCCGATTGAACTGGTTCCAAAAAGCCGAAAATTAATTTCAATTGCTAGCGATACGTTTAATGTTGAAATTATCTTTGTACCAATTTAAAATGATTACTTATTTATTTATAGAAGCGTATTATATCTAGTGTAATAATTCGTTGGTATTGTATTTATTATATTACCTAAAACTATATAAATACAGGCAACAGCCTTAGTTATATTTAGTTGTAATATTTTCATGTACACACCCTCTTAACTAAACTTATGTTATGAAGGTAATTAGAAAATTATTAAATCTCAGTCCCTTATGAAATGAAAAAACATACAAATTTTATAATAACTAAACAAGACCACAAAAATGTATTATACGATTTTTAATTTCGACAGATTTGAAATAGGATTTGTACGTGGGTACAAAGCGTAGAAAATACTTAAACTAAATTCGACAATTGTATGTTGATACTGTTATTGACAATTTAAATAGCAGTAATCAATCTAGCCGCTCAAAAAAAGTCACTCACTACCTACACAAAAATATTAATTAATTATTCATCATACAAATGGACGCAATAAAATATATTTTATTTCTGTCACAAGACCGGTGTCTAAACTAGAAAAATATTTCATTATGTCGCATTCGCCTCGTCAGTTTTTATAATATTTAATACAACGATAAGACTAGTTTTAATCGCTGATAGATAAAACTCCTCTAAATGTTTTATAGATCTCCCATAAAATTTCCGAGCGGCCAGATTAATAAAATTTGACAGACTGTCATTGTATAATTTACTGCCACTTAGAATTTTATCAAAACGGTCTACTGATCTACTAATGAATAAATGTAAGCTTTATAGAGATGTTAATGAGTGTCATTTTTGTGTGTTGTCTAACGAACGCACTTATTCACTTGCCTCGTAAAATCTTAAGTAAATATGAATGTTTTATGGCGTGATGTTAGAGAATTTATTACCTTATTTATAATTGTTAATCAGGCACCTATAGTCGGTCGTTGGACATGTAACTTGGTCTAGTGACAACCTACATCAATGAATGTGCTTCCATAATAATAAAATGGATTCGACAACTTTTATTCTAAACAATAAATAGAAATACCAATAATTTGAACATTACTATATCTATATTACTGAAAATTAAAATATATAACTCCGCAATAAATTATATTATAACGTTCAACAATGTTCTAAACAATGTTTCAAAATTTCTAAAAAGTTTTGACGCACAAACCAATTACAATGGTAATTTTAGAATTCGATAACAATATCCTCACTTTTATCTTAATTAGATTATTATTTACTCGTACTTGTTAGTAAGTTTTACTTTCGCACTTTATAACGTTAAGTTTTTATAACGATAAGTAAGACTAGTTAATAAAAAATCACGTATGTTATGAACATGTATGAATTGCTTATTAAATAATACTATTATTTTAAAACAATAAAAACTTAAGAAAACTACAAGCATTCTTTATACATCCGCACCGACTCTACATTTGGCTCTATGTGAAAATATATATTTTTTTATCTACACCTAACGCTACTTTTAATTTCCTCCTTTTGTATATACATTTTATCTCTTTAATTTATGTGTTTTGCACATTTTTAATGTCATTATTGCTTATTAGGTAACCGAATTCGTATCCTAGCATTTGGTTTCTTGTCATCGGGACTCTATTAAAAAGGCGTCAAATAAAATATTTAGATTTTTATTTCTTGAATAAATACTTGAGCAACCTTGTTGTTAAAAAAACTTTCAACAGTTGAGTTACTAAGACACGCAGATTCTTTTAGGTGCAAAAACCTTTAAAGCAATAACTATTTTTCAACCTATCATAAATTTCTGTTGTAAATAGTCCTACTTCGTTACGTACGGCTATTTTTGAATTTTCCCTGAATATTACTTACTACATTGTAGAAAAACTTTCCTTGTGGGCAACAGTTGGGACGTATAAAATCACTGCACTGTTTACTCAGCACGAGAGAACGGCGGAGCGCTCACTTGGCGGCACCGAGCCCGGCGACTCTACGTGCCGGTGGAACGGCGTATTTACAAAACACGAGCTTTTTGGCGTTTCGGGTATATCACATGTGTGGTGTGTTGGTGCTGCTAGGGTAAGTACCGATGGAGACGCGGCGGACGCAGGCGGGCTTGACGCGCGGCATGGCGGCGCGCTGGCGGCTCAGAGCCGGCGCATGGCAGGGGCGGCGTCGGCGCGGTACTCGGCTCGGTGCGGACACTCGCGGGTCGGGCGGCCGCTACGGGGCGCAGGCAGCAGACGGAGTGCGGACGGCCGCACCTCTCGCCATCTGAAGCGGGACTGAGCGCGAGGCGGCGGCGGGCGGCGGCGGCCGCGCGCGCGCCCCAGGTACACTGTTATGACAGGGAGGCGGGGCCGCGCTCGACTCATAAATCAAACTTCGCCCATTCGCACGCGTTCCGAAGGACTCCCTCCTCCATATTCCATATTCGGGGCGGGGCATATTTTCATAATCATAACGCCTCATATTCATAAGTGACACGTAGCCGCGGCCGCGGGCGCGGTGGGCGGCGCTGACGCCCGCTAGATGGCGGCCGACGCTCGCCCGCCGAAGCCTCCCACATTTGCTAATTGAAGCTACACTTTGTAAGTTATAATCCTTTGTTTGTCAATTGTTGACTGTTGTATTGTTGCAATCATTTTTCTTATTCTAGATGTTGTTGTAGAGTTGTGCTTTTGAGTTCTCTACGTTACTGTCGACGTTTTCTTTAAAAATATATGTTACGGTTTTTTAATGAAGTTGCTAGGAAAAGGAGATTTTAAATAATTAATTATATTTTTAATTAACGTAGTCATAAAAACATCAGTATTTTACGATACATCTATAAAATAGTAAAAAGATTAATTTATGGTAAGATGTCTTTCAACTTAGTCTCTACATAATCATAGATCGGCAAAGATAGAATAATCTTACAACATTATTAATGTAAGTAGGTATTACTATTACAGCTAAAACTGTCATATTGAAATATAATGTGTATTAATCGTTATTATCAAATATTTCATAAAAAAACTATTATGTATTTCAATTGTAGCACAAGAGTAGTAAAAGGAAACATTTTTTTTATTTCGTCGTTTTAGTTCTAAAGATCCCATTTGATAGTAACATTCTAAGTTGAACTCATGCGATGAATTTTCGTGGGTACACAAATAAAAAATAAGTATAAGGGTCGGTTCACACAGTCGAAATGAAATCCCGCTCGATTCATAGGCGAGACAAATTCTCGTCCGTAACTAGGCTCTAACGAACTGGCGTTAATTATCAAAACCGCGACTGTCAGAAAAATGCCGGGAGCCACGGCTTTGTGTGGTTAAATTAGACGGGCCCGTCCAGACAGACGCGTCAAGCCCGAGACGAATTATATATTAATGTGATAGAAGCAATTTGGGCGATTCTGCCAGTCATCGTGGCTACCAGACCACCAGACACCCCGTCGTCACGACAGGAACTATTTTAATCAGGTTTTTTATTAACCTATGGTATGCTTGTTAGATATGACTATTGTGGGAGGAGTGATTCTTCAACGATTGTTTTCAGTTGGAGCTCCATCTGCGATTTGATCTTCTTACGCTTGATTTGCTTGCTTTTGTTGGTATAAGATCGTAATAAAGCTTTGGCAACACTGTCATAAAATTAAGTGGCCTAGGAAGAGAAATGAGAAAAATAAAAACTCTTCTCAAGTATAATCTAAAAGTTATTAAAAGGAAGCTATAAACATTAATATATTACACTCTGGCTGAGCAAATAATATTTTATGTATAGAAAATGCCATATAAGTCATTCAACTTATTTTACAGCAGGCAAATCAGCACAATAAGTATTAAATAAAGATAAACAAAACTATAAACAATTTTAATGTTTTCCATTAAAACTATATATTATCATTTTAATAGTTAATGTGATCAATACCTTATCAAAAGTGCTATTTTAGTTTTACCCCGGATACTCAAAAACAAAATGACTACAGCAGTATACAAAACCGCAAAATTTATGTTTACAAGGTATTTTTGGACTCTACAATCTACATACAATATTTCCACGCCTATGGGGCAGAAACTATGATCCAAACTAAAATATAAGAACTATGTGTACTAATTTCTTGGAAATAAATGATTGATTGATTATAATAAGCGACTTTTAAACGACATCAAACGTCGAAGTGTCTACTCATTGGTCCACCAATTTAGCCTGAATATAGCTTTATTGATTCATTCTTTAATTATTTTTCTGAATAAAATTAATTATGTATCCCCACTCGCACAATAAGTCTTGCAATCAATAAAAATAGTCGCATGCAACAACGTCCAGCTATCAATTAAATAAAATTTAATTAACGACTAACAGAGGCTGCAGTTTTTATATATGTAGCTGAATGAATATTCATAGACGTGTCAGCTCGTTTTATGTCACAGAATAAAGCTATTGGGGTTCCGTATCTAACGATATCAGATGGTGCAACTCTATTTTTACTTTTTTTTGTGATTATTGAAAGTATTTGCCTGTACTTACAATACTTGTACTTACTTTTTACGCATCATATACTTATTATGTCATAACACAAAGTCCGCATACTTTCCTAATGATCTCGGTAAACATATAATTATAATCATCTTCTATTGTAACTTAAGTAGGTTAACTAGGTACTTCATTTACCTACCCTAGAAGAGGAATATAATTGTTACTGTTCATTTGGTAGTAAGTGTATTTTTTTATAGGGGCAAGCGAGCAGACGGTTTACCTGATGGAAAGCAAATGCCGTCGCCCATGGATACTCGTGACATCCGAGTCGCCAGTGTGTTGCCGGCCTTTATGAGGGAATGGGGAATTGGTATAAGGATAGGTGATTAGGGACGTTGGGCCACCGGTAAACTCAATCACTGAACGAAACACGGCACAACGCCGTTTCACCCCAGTTTTCTGTGACGCCGTAGTATGACTCCGGTCGAGGCGGTCCATTCGTGTCCAAGCATGGCTCTCCCACGGCAATGAGCATCCGTATCTTGAGATCGGAAAACGTCTCATTGGTACACGCCTCACGCCGGGCTCGAACCTGCATTTTCTCGAGTGCGAACCAATGGTCTTAACCACAAGGTCACGGATGCTCTCGATCATTTAATGTAGATAAAATGACATATAGATTTATTCATATCGCCATTACAACCGATGTCGTTGTGAGTATTAGTGTGTGGACTGTGTGGTAAGTGACCCTGAGATCACTGACCGTGTGGTAAGTGATCACTTACCACCCCACAGTATTAACATGAGCGTAAATCTCGCGTTTATTGCAGCACCAAACTAGAACACTTTAGTTCACTTTGTTATCTTTAACCTCAGTTGACTAAATAATTCCTGTTTATGATGACACCTAATCCCATATGAATTAATGTGAATTCCCTGAACGGTGGAGGTGTTATTTCAGATCCATCAGAACGGCTGTTATACGGAAATAGCTCGGTAACACAAGTCACATTCGATTTAAATATACAAATTTTTGAAAACGGCTGTTTATTTAAGCTAGCACGCGCCCGCGTTATTGCTTTGAGCTTTAATTTTATTTTTATTTATCACTTGCATAGTAAAATTTATTTATTTTCTAATTCACTAATTGCTTCTAACTTGAAATATAGTAATATAAACTGTTTCTAATAGTATGTGGAAAATAGAAATGTAGTTTCTATATATTGGCTATAAGGTAGTAATAGTTGGAACCATAAAATTGTAATGCCTAGGAAGCTTAGGTACCTTCCAAGGCACCAAAATATAAAAGGAGAAATACTTTGCTTACAAAAAAAGCAAGGAAAAATGTAGAATTTATAATATCGTGTTATAAAACTGTATTCAATTTGACTATTATAACGTAGTAATTAATTAGTGTAGCTCCCAGTAAACCTATTGGAAGATTTAAATTTTCCTCTCATCTCTTGAAAATCTAAGTTTTCTCTACTAGAAATGTCGGGCTCATCCATAGTGGTGACAGCAAAAAACCTTCAAATTGAGAAAGGCAAATCGTATAACGGGTAGGTGGGCACGGCGGCCGGTGCGGACGTGTTCATAAATTTGAATATGGAAGTGAGTTCTAATGGCGTCGCTGTTTATTTTTACTGCACCCCCAGAGCCGCACGGCCGAATGCGACGTCGAATTTATTTCCATGCATTTTAATATCTCCCTCCGAACGCTATTGCCATTTTCACGCGGTTTACTACCTATAATTGTATTCTCTGCTTTTGTTACCGACGCCTTTTTTAGAGGGGCAAAAACTGTAACGTTTTACGTTCGTATCTCTCGCCCGCGGAAAAACGTAGCTAACTGATAGCATACCACTAGAGAAGCCCCGCAAGGATATCGAGTATAATTAGCGGCGAGCGACCGATCGGTTATTGAAGCGATAATGCGGGGGTAGGCGGCCAATCATGCAATTTTTATGTTTATGAAGCAGTGTCGGAATGTCGGGGCCGGGTATGTCAAAATTAAGTTATTATGTATGGACATTGATTGATAGGAGATTGCGAAGGGCACGCATCAGGAAGCGCCGTACGCACGAAAGTGCTCGAGTCCGCTCCCCTCCGAGAATCGCCCGCTATTCACTATTCACACACTCCTCAAAGGGGTTACGTCGCCGCTGACCGGGAACGACCAACGGCGGTGTAAACACCTGATGGAAAGACAATTTACGCAAATATTTTTATTTTTGCAGTTTTAAAGTCATTGTCAATTTGGACAGACGTAAGACAATAGACAAGTTTAACATTAGGTTTTACCAATTACCAGCATTACGTATTTCAACGCAATATTTCCAATCCATGTTTTGGAAGTTCCATTTGGTAAGTTAATAGAAGATAGAAGGTTCTGTGATGGCTAAAAAATTTACAGCCACACTTTTATCCCTCTACATTTATTTGCAAAGGTGTATTTTAAGTTAGAATAAGAGTATAATTGGCTCGGCCGTGTGTAATTTTCACGAGCTGCGGAGAGTACCGCGCAATCATGTTGTCAAAACTGTTCATTCGATTCCATGTCTTCATATTTCCCAAGGACCAGTATTTATCTAATTAGCTGCTGCTTTTTTTCTCCGTCAATATAATATGATAATGATAATGAGGTAGTCTGAGTTATCCCTGTCAAAATTGTCACAGTGGAACGTGACGTGGTGAATAACGAGTAGAGTAATTTTCTGGGCAACTAAAAATTATAATTTATGGATGGTTAGTAAAAATAATATTTTTGCTGGGATATTAGAGTTAAACTACACAAGTAGAGATGCGCAGCTAGTCATAGAAGAGACAGGAAATAATATAATAATAAAATAATAAAAGCGTCCTTTATATAGATAATGGCGCAGCTAAATTTCGTATAAAATAAATCTAAGCGAAGTCGGTCGGAGTGGGTCGGGCTGAAATATAAAAGTGTCGGTCGCGGGGGCACTCAGCGGCCGGACGCTCATATTTTGTTATTTTATTTATATTAAAAGTAATGGTTTGCGGTCGGCATAATGCTCGAGACAGTTCTGGACATTTTTCTCTTTGTACCGAGTCGTATATTCTCACTTAAATGACAAAGCTGCGCTCCCTATACCGTATACGAGCACAGCGTTTTAATGGAAAAATGTACACATTATTTTAACTTACGTTTAGTTGTGTGCTTTGGATATTGTGTAGTTTATTGTATGTAGCGTTTAATAAAAGCGAATGGCACAATATGGTTTCATTAAACGTCATGTGCTATCAAACTTTTATATTGTTGTTAAAGATTTTTTACAGCGCCATTATATGTAGCGAATAGAGCGTAGATTGTAGAGACTACGACGTACATCAAACCCCTGTTCCGTCCGCCTAACTCCTGTCTTTCATATTTAATTGGCTGTATATTAGTACGAACTATAATATACTGCAGGCTTCGCCCGCATAGATGTAATGGCATAAATTTACCGCCTATAGTTTTATGCTATCATAAACAAGAGACACAGACATCTTCACTGTAATGTAACGCGGGGAGTCCCCCGCGTGCGAGGGGCCGCGCGATTTTGTCCTACAGCACAGGCAATAGAGGTGAAGTTCAAGTGTTGTTTAGCGTGCTAGTAGGACGGGTTGGCAGTAATCTGCACAAGCAGACGCGAAGTACGGCGATGGCACGCCCGGCGGGCACAAGGGAGAGTGGCTCCTGTGTCAGGGGCGGTAGGGTCGCGAGTGGCGCGCGGCGGTGCGGCGCGGCGGCGCTGCTCTTCCGGCCGAGGCGCTATCTCGGGCGCGGGTGGGCAGCGCCACCCCGTCGTAAATAACGCGCGCTGGCGAGCGGGCGAAGCACCCGTGCCAGATTCTACAGCTAGAAACAGTTAAACGCTCATAATTTCGTGCTGGTTAAGCTTATCTTTGTCTCGTATACGAAATTTCGGTTCGCCGTCCCCTTCGCGCGTCCTCGTGGACATATTTTATTTGTTGCAGCGGAACGTACTGTCGCGTCCGGGGCCAAAGTTATAATTGTCGTTCGACATAGCTTCCCTTGCAGCTTCTGCATAAAGTTGCCCGACGACGTTTACATTGTTGGAATAACTTCGCCTGGTTAATGCTCGAAGTTGCTTAACCTCGCTCGTTATAAATTTTCATAAATTTTTATCTCGCAATGAATATTATTATGGCGATACATTTCTACCATTGAATGTTTTGGTTTCTCTTCTATACATATAATAAAACAGTAAAAGTAGCGTGTCTGTACAATTAATATTTTTACAAACTAATTAGAAAAGTAATGTTTGTACGCACTAATCTTCGGAATCACTAAACGGACTGTAATAAATCTTTTTTATTCCGTAGCTATTAAGTCAGGCAACGCAGAGGATAATTTTTGTTCCGGAAAAATGTATGTAACGAAATTGCGAGCATCAACTAGTATTCAATAAACCTAGTAAATATATTATATAAGCCTTTAAAAGTTCATTCGCGATCATAAATAGTGAAATTATTCTCTTAATTTTTTTCTCTATTTTCAAATATGTAGAAAACTTTATATATGCAACTCTATATTCTCTACATTTAATATATCGTCCATAATGTATGCAAAAGTATGCATGCACCGCGACGCAACTTTTCATGTAGACAGTAGGTGGGGTGGAGGGGTGTTAAGCCAACCCACCAGGCACCTAGCGCGCTAGTTTCATAATCATTTTAATGCTCGCTCGGTATAAGAACAGTATAAATATCATACAGTAGGGAAATCTGAGCGTATCTAAGAAAAATTACGAGTCTTTCTCAATACGCCAAAATGTTTTTCTTTTTTAGCGATTTTAGGGTTCCGGATTAAAAACGGAACCCATATTGATTCGTCATGTGAAGTTATCTCAAATCACGGTAATACACTGCGTGCGCTGATACGCAACGAGAGTAACACGAAGACAGATTACTGTAAATATAATTTATATTGTGGTGTAAGGCTCTTCAACAATTCATGTGTCGCGTTATATTCACGACCTCTAAAAGACACCCGAGAGCTCTATGTAGCCTGTTAAGTTTGGAAAATAAATGGTTATAATGTTATGAACATAGTTTTAAGTTGACATATTAGTGTGTAATGCAACTGTTACATAGTTTCTACTTTGTCTTTGTATTAGTTCAGTGAGTGAAGACATAAGAGTTTGAAGCAGAAAAGTAACATTCAAGCGAAAAACGATTCCTTATTTTAGAATTTCGTAGCCAAATGGCAAATTAGAGACCCTTATAGATTCGACATCTCTGTCTGTCTGTTTGTCCGTATGTCACAGTGATTTTTTACTGATATTATTTTTCAAATTTTGTACACAATAACACATTATCTTCATGTGTAATACCAGATATTTGATAAATTATTATGTGTTGTTCCTCTACTTATTATCTTATTTAAAACAAATGCTCAGTCAAAAAAAAAATACTTGGGCCCCACGCATGCCTTCCAAAGGTCCGGGATTTATTTGCCCGTGAGCAAGGAATGCTTTACACAAACATAATAATAATAAACGCGCTTCCCACCACGTCAATCTGGCGACGTGCGTGCACCGAGGACTTGTGTTACAGGTGCCAGACAACGAAAATATATTTAACTTTTATGTTATATTAAATACTTTTATACTATACACATATTTGAGATTTTTATTATATAACTAGTTGATGCTCGCAACATTGTGCCTGAAAATTTGTATATCACGGGAACCGTACATTTTCCCAGGATAAAAAGCATCCTATGTGATGCCTAGACTTAATAGCTATTAAATATAAAAATAGACTTATTCGAATCCGTTTAGTAGTTCCAGAGATTAGCGCATACAAACAGATAAACAGTCAACTTTTTTTTGTCGATTTGTGTTCTATTACTGTTCTTAAGCCCCCACATTGATTAGTTTGTAAAAATATTAATTATACAGACACGCGAATTTTACTGTTTTATTATATGCACAGATACACATCCATGACCCAGGAACATAGAAAAACTTTTTGTTACGTCGGCGGGATTCGAACCCGCGACCCCCGGCGTGAGCTACCGAAGAGCTCAACCAATGCGCCATAGAGGTCGTCAAATGTAGTGGGATATATACATTGGAGAATATACTAAATTAAACATAATATTATAGAAGGTACATTTTTATTAAAACCAGTTGGTTTCAAGTAATATTACCAAAATATGCTTTCTATTATTGAGTAGAAGTAATGGATATCGCCCTAATAGCTTATATCGCTCAGGCTCCCGTCAATTTAGCGCCGATAATTAACGATATGAGATCGAGCAATTCGCCAAAATGGATATAATAAATGCGGTAATAGAGTGGTACTAATAGAGGCAGGTGTAGGGCGGGCGGGG
>JAOTAV010000001.1:2470989-2514845 GCA_026546445.1 Cyclargus thomasi | reverse complement strand
CCCCCACCCCCCCCCCCCCCCCCCCCCCCCGCCCCCCCCCCGCCGCCCCCCCCGCGCGCCCGCCCCCCCCCCCCCGCCCCCCCCCCGCCCGGCTAACGAGCGTTTTTATCCAAGGCGGGCGGATGATGGATAGAGCTGCTTCCGGCCGCTACCGTGGATATCAACATTTCAATATAATGTCGTAATTATTTTTGTTTCACCCCTTTTTCGTTTTCGAATTATTTTGTAGAGTTGTAAATAATTTTGAAATTTCTTCTTTTTCTCTACTTTGATGTCTATGGCCTTAAGTTTTTTAGCACTTGTATCTCTATTAATAAATGAAGACATAAGTGGAAGAAGCGGATTGCAAACAATTTAAAAACTGGTGTTTTTTGCATAAATTGAGTGTTAAGGAGCATAAAGATTATGTCAAATCAAATAAATGAATCAAAAACTTTTTTTTAAATTAATTTTTGGCGTTTTATAAAGGGTAAAAGATTTAATATTTTTTGGTTAATTCGTAGCCGCTTATAAAATATAATACATATGTTATAATAATGTTTGTGAAATGAGCGGCTAATTCCCCACTTCGTTATCGAAGTATCTTAATGATGATCGACAATACACGGCACATCGTTAGTCGTTGTAGGGTCATATTTATTTCGCAACACCACCTCTATATTTTCATTAATCTATATTTATTTCTACCACCTTAATGAGAATGCCGTTGTTTTGCCTTCAAGTAGTTACATTTATGACCTAATATGTCTTTAATACCGTTTACTATTAAGGTTAACATTGTAAGGAAAGGCCTAAGCTAGAAATTAACTCAAGAATACATCAGAAACAAAATATTAAAATCAATTTAATTTGAAAAACATAATTTCTAAACTTGCTAGATTTTTTCCCGCAAATAACCCTAACAAAATGGTAGGTTAACACTAACAAAGATATGGTTCCAGCATGATAAACGGTATGATGCTGGAAGCATACCTTTTCTTGTAATACTTTGTCTCTGGCTACATCTTTATGCCAACATTTTCTAAATCACTAGCGTCGAGATGCGAATAAGGCTTATAGATGAAGGCTAATAAGGCTCATGTCTTCAGAAAGCAGTCGTGGTCGTTACAAGTAGCACAATGATTAAAATATAGTCACGTGTATATTAATAGTAGGCATTACGCATTCATGTCGTCAGCGATCGGTGAGAACATGGCAACATAAATTTTGCGTATTATTTACGTCGACAGGCGAGCGTTATGAAATTATAATGCCGTGATTGATATGCGAGCGGCGGACGAACGTGGCCGGGGCTGCGGGCACGTAAACACCGAGGCACGCTTCCCAGGCTCTATGTAGGTAACTTGTGAATAGTGCTAATGAAGTAAGTAATGAAGGGAATACTGTAGAAATATATTGTTCTAGAAAAAGATTAGGAAATATGCGTATGACACAAAATTTATTGAATTCAAATTACTATGGTAGTGGGCTAAAAGATGTTTAGAATGACAAAAAATCTCAGATTTCTGTTGAGAAACAGCCATTTAAGTTTTCTACCGATGGGTAGAAAGCTTTAAAAGAAATGTTCTTCTGTCAAAAAAACTAGTATAAATTTTGTTTGCAGCTTATAGACTCTGACGTCACAGTAAATATCGGATCTCTTTTTATAACTGACTATTTTAAAGGCTTCTATCTTTGTTGTTTTCAATTTTATCAAAAAAATAATTGAACTACATTTTTCTTTAATAACGATAGATTTACTTAAAGAAGGAATAAAAAATCATGCATATTCCCTATTGGCACCCTAACCGTTGGTACTAATACTGAACACGACACTTAATGTTTCAAAATTTGCGAGAAACATGTCATCTCTTATAGTATCTGAAAAACCCTTTCCGTGTAGTAATTAAAAAATAAATAACAGTGAACTCTGAACAACCCTTATCATTTAGGGGTATAAAAAACAGATGTATCCTATGATATGACCTTTTCTCAGACTTACTGAATATACTTATGTAACAAGATAATTGTCTAAAAACAGAAAACCCGACTGCAAGAACCATTGCAATTCAAACATCAAGTTATACATCTTTTTAAAACCCTTATTTTGATACCATACCATGAAAAAATTTGGAACCTTACAATTTTGACTTTAAAATCCACTATTTTGATTTTTTAATTTTTAATGTAACCCGTGTGTGTCACTTGCGCTATCAAGATGAATCTAACGATAGCTCATGCGTTGAAATCCATCAAGATGTTTAGACTGTAGAGCGTGCCAAACAATTATACATACATAAATACACTCGAAAAACATAGCCCTCCTTCTGATGCAATCGGGTAAAAATCAATAAAGCCATTTCGGTTGTAAATGTTAACTAAAGTTATGACACGATTTTATGTATAAGATATAGGAATAGTTTTGTGTATGGATTCGCTAGTCGAAATAAAGCGAGCCAATCAATATTAACACGCCGCAAACAGCGTAAATTGTTGCCTAATACCGTACCCGCACACACACGAACCTAATACGTTCATACACGTAACTGCTGTGTACAGCGTGTACTATTTTTCTCCATAGATAATGTAGGGAAATTTTAAGAAAAATACTACCATCTTTCATCTACTGGCAATTGCGATGTAAAAATGGTCCTTTTTGTTGCCCTTAAACCCATTATGATTCAAGTCGAGAATCGGGTGTTTCACGACGTTTTTCACTTTTTGTAAGGTTTACATAGGCTTCAACTTTGAAGAGCCATTCTATTAGATTTTCAAACATTTAATATTAGAAAACGGAGCGTTTATTCGCTTGTCTCTACATATAAATCCATCGTGCACTTGGTAAGCGGATTGGAGGCAACTTGTGCACCCTGTATCTGGTGCGTATTACGTTTATACAAGAAGTTCACACACACTCACGCACACAGCCAGCGGCCGGCCTGTAATAACTCGGAACCACAATAAATCAATGTGATTAATGTCATTAAGCACTGTGTGCCGGCCTCTCTATATTCCGTCAATATGCACTGTTTTACGACACGCCGCGCCATGATAATTAGTCAGCTTTGTTAGGACCATCCGTGAATATTGTTTAATCAAGACTTATTATACCCAACTTAGGGCAGGGTTTGTTTTGTGATCTTTTCGAGTACTTTTCAGGCTATAGGCGCGGTTTCTTTAAAAGTTAGTCATCAATTTTCTTCTTATAATTTAAATAGTTTTGTATCTTCGTTTCCAAACTATGTCATCGTTTCTTACATCAGCAGTCAACTTAAGCAAACATAAAAATATACAAGGAAACCGATAGACAACCAGTAGTAAATACTGCCTGTAAAAAGATCAAACGCAGCTAATAAGCGTTCATAAATACGTCAATCGGGCAAAAATCTGCTACTTCTCAGCGTGGGGCATGTTTATCATATGTCGGGTTTGATTGACGGGGGGTAATTATAAACATTAGAACGACCAGTCCTAGACGAAGACGCTAGTTGACGTGGTTATCTCTCACATCTTGACGATTGTTGGCTCGAGCTGGCTTTGGATGGAGGACTTTTTGTAGAGCTCTGCATCGTACCAAGTTTACTTCTAGGATGTCTTTCATAGGTTAAGCTATTGCTGCCTTATTTATAAAAATAATTAAACAATGTTTAACTAATCAGGGTGCGTTGTCCCTTGCTGGAGTATTGAAAACGTCACACGACAGAAAGGGACAACGTACCTTGATAAGTTAAACATTGCTTAAATATTTTTATGAATAAGGAGGTTAAAATAAAAATAATACATGTGACAACTTATCCCTTTAAATGATCCACCAATAACAATTTACAAAATATAGTTCATATTTTGTCAGAACTTTGTTATAATATATAATTCTGTACGTTTTCAAACATTTACCAACATATAAAGTACATAGTTAACTATAGCAGTTATACTAACCTAACGTTATAATAGGAAATACTCGGGTAAAACTACATTTATTTCATGCTAATTATTATAATAGTAGACTAAAATATATACATAATGACTAAATATCTCTTATTTCTGTTGAGGAATGAGTAAGATATAAGCGATTTAAGTTTTCTACTCATCTCTTTCTCTCAAAACGAAATTGAATATAAATTTTGTATGCAGATTATACATTTTAACGTAAAATTTTATGTCGGATTTTCTGATTACGTTCAAGGCTTATAAATTTGTAGTTAAATGTTATCAAAACACTAGTTAGACTACTTTGTTTTTCAACGACATATTTATTTCGACAGAGAATTAAAAATAATGCATATTCTATTCCACTATGTACTACAATTTCTTATCAATTTCACCCAAATAAATAGTCCATATAACTGATGTCTTGTACGCGTGGTGTTATATTTTGACCCGCGCCGTTGTCCATCTCTCGCGAGGCTCATGCACGAGTCGCAGTTACAGCGTTACGAATGTATTGAGTATTGATTCCGTGGCCCATTTAGATGTTCGATACGACAGCGGTTTGACGGACTCGCTCGCTAAAAGGAATATTCCGTTTTGCGTATTTCAATGTGATTTACGTGTAATTGGATATTTAATAGTCGAATACAATAATACCTATCTGGGAAATCTATCTCGTTTATCTGGTATATACAGGATGTGTCATGTAACAAAAGTGATAGTACTTTAGGGATTACATTTGTTCCCTTACTCTTATATCGAGGTCACTGTTAAAAGTGTTAGTGCTGAAAGTAAAACACTTTTTTTAAAACAGAAAATTTTAAGTAAAAAGGCACATACATAGCCTGAAGTATTATCAGTTACTTTTGTTACACCTTGGTCTTTTTGCGATAAAACTTTAGTCCCTCTGGCCCTACTCCTCTGTTAAAACGGTGCCTTCTAAGTTACAGTTTAATATAATATAAGGGCATCTAATCCCGGGAAACATGTCTGTGCTGGCATCATGGATACCGATGACCATTTCGGTTGCACGGCAGCGCCACAAACTTCACAATCAAATAAATATTTCGGCACAATTAAGAAAACGCCGGAGAGTGTAGCACTCGTGACAATCGGACCACAGCACGTCGTGGAGACTCTCGACTTAGCTTACGTTAGAATGTGGTCAGGCCGATTTACATTGAGTCAGTAACTAACGTCAGGGCTGAAAATTGACTCGTAGTATTTACACGCAGTGAGTAGTTCGTCAGTAGTCGAGGCGATAGTCATGTAGTGACTTGAAATCAATTTACACGATAGCAATGCCAAGTCAGCACTTACTCGACAGTTACTGACTAAATGAATTACTAAACAAATCAGCAGAAAAAGTTCAATTTTTGATCGATCTAATAAAATCCTGTATTGTGTATGCAAACCGAAATAATCGTGCTTTTGTAACCTGAAAAAAAAATTAAAGTTTAAATAAAGAGGTACTTAATCCTCCAACACCCAATGCCAGTGCGAATAATGAGACATATAAACATGTTTATATAGGCCATAAGTTTATAATAAATATAAGACGCTGTAGCCTCTCCACGGCTGGCGCTGTGCGGGGCTCGCTCAGCCCACATCCGCTGAAGTATTTTGTTTATTGCTAATGCGATTTTATTTTTTATTGCTTTTTATTTATCTTTATTCAGCGATTGCGGTTTATTGTATTAAAATAAATAAGAATTCTCGACTTTTTAATTTTATTTGAGCCGATGTACAAGACGGTGCCGCGAGGAGAGAAAGAAATAAATTTTAATAAGCGTTTCTTTTTTAAGGCGTGATTCCTCAGTTAAAAGCGATTTATTTTTTATATAAACTCGAAGATAAACCGTATTCATTAGAGATCGAGTGGAAGAGACAAAAATAAAAATGAACGTGAGCAAGTTGGTGTTGTCGCTGAGTTATTGCCGTTAATCCGCCCTGCGCCCGTCCTGCGTCCGTCCTGCGCCCGCCCCGCGCCCGCCCGGCGGCCGTCCGCGCAGCCTCGCGTCGCCCATTGTCTCCTCGGTAATTATAAATTCTTTCATATATAAAACTTGCACTCGGATATCGTTACCATTACTCGTTTTTTACACGCCCCTCAGACCGGACCCATAAAAGATTAAGTAAAAACTGACGTAGAATATTTGCTCGGGGCTCGGTATAAATATGACAGCCGCACTTTAGTCAGTCCAAGTTGTTTCAGCATTACCGGGTGTATTGTCAATCCAAGACCCAGGAACATTGAAAAACTTTTTGCTCCGTCGGCGGGATTCGAACCCGCGACCACCGGCTTAAGCTACTAACGCGCTTACCAAATGACCCACAGACGTCGTCAATGTCAGTTTGTCACATCAAAAGACATCGATGTATCAGCGTAAGCACTAAGCATCCTTTAAATCTTCAAATACACCAACTTTCGCTTGCACCCTTAGGTAGGTACTATGCAAAGTCCTTATAAATTATTTACATTACACGAGAAACGACTGTTTATTGATTGTAACAAGGAGAATGTAGCATTAATATGTAAATAATATGTGTCATAAGCGTGAGGTATGTACGTGTTCCCATGTGGGTCGCTCGGTTCATTTGAATTCAATGAGCGATCGCAGGTACGTTATTACTCGGGGCAGTCGGCAGCTCCGCAGGACAAACGTGCGTCTATGTAGCGCCTCCATTTTTCCCTATTAGGCACCAATAATTTTACACTTCTTGTCGAGTATCGATATGGAAGTTTACTACTCTATTAATTATAAGTTCTTAATTGAATGTAGGCATTGCGAAGATAAGCCAATAAGTGTGTTAATTCTATACACGAGTAACCTGAAATGTAATCTGAAGAAAAAAAGGCTGTTCAATAACCTCTTTAATGGTTTAACTTAAAATATGTAGATAACTATTGTGTTACGAGTAAAAGTGTACTTAGCTGTTTGATAATATGATAATACACAAATACTAATAAGCTAAAGCCTGCGTCGTAAACAACGAAGCAAAGAATTTCAAATTTACACATCAGTACGCAAAAACTTATCAAGACCAACAAAAAAATATCACTCCGCACAAATTTATGTGGGTTCCAAATTCAAAACTGTCATTTTATAAAAATTAGCCAGCGACGGAGACGAAGCGGAAGTGCATAAATAACGTTTATCATCGATCATCTGACGCGAGATTTACGCTACCTGTATTGTCCGGGCCGTAAACTAGATCTCCATAAAAAGGACATTTCCTATTTTAAATTTATATCAAAGACAATAACGGACAAAAAGTTGGCGCCCGCTCGCGTTGCCGGCCACGGCGCCATCTGCCAAATCTATATCGGCCGCACGTATATTACGCCTTTTTACCTGGATTCCTGTTTTGACATATTTAAGGCATTAGTAATAATTATGAGCTCGCCTAAGTGTGGCCCAGTAAGCTTTGACACTATCTTAATGACGGACGGTGAGTGACAATAAATATGGTAACGTTATCAGCGTCTGAGTACGTCACACAACTAGCGTCGGAATAGTATTTTAATTTTTTTACGGCATTTTAACTACATTCGAGTATTTTACGGAAATGTTTAATGTATATTTACAAGAACTAATAAATATTATATAATATGCCGTACCTTCCTAACAGGTAATTAAAACCATTGGTTTACAAAACTTTTCATACGCATTCTAAAAAGTGAGGCAGTACCTATGAGCATGTACAATAGGAAATAATGATAACGTACGTCATTATCACGACCGTTAAGGTGTTTATTTGGGACGAGTTAATAAAGTTGAACGGTGACAAATTCATTGTCAGCGTACAGAATATCGATAGCCGTAGTTACATTTGAGACAATAGTGCGGACTGCGGTGTGACATCGGGGACACGAAGGTCAACGCGATGGGGTAAGGGAAGGGTCGCACATCTGTCCTCCTACACGGCTCTGTTAGCTCCAATACTCTTAATTGCAACTCGATACTGCACATAAATCATCGTATTTTAGTTTCGAACGCTGAATAGACATTGATGCTACGAACATTAAGGTTGCGCTGTCCTGTCGTTTATTTTCGGACGGACATGCCTAAATCGTATCGGAGGAGGTACTAGCTAATACGTTTATGTTATGTAGCATACAATTTAACGATTAATCCTCGATGTGAGTACTCATACAATCCACAGAAAGAACGTTAACGCCAAAGTTAATTAAACATTTTGTGACGTGCCTACAGAAATACGAGTTCCACAAAAATACCCAATAAAATATTATTGGGCATGCGAAATTTACGTGGAATTTACATTTCCATTTCGTCGTGCATAATATATTTATCGGTGACTGTAAATTTTTTATAAGCGCATAAACAAACCCTAGGCAATTTATCTGCTATATGAAAGTCAACACGACGGAGCGTCATCAAAAATGCAGAGTATGAGACCGGCTGCGATTAATATTCGCGTCAATTAAACATCGCCGCAACGGCACCGGAATAAAAAATAACAAAATATTCGCCATCCGAAAGAGCGATCATGTGTTTCGGGTGGTATAAATAAATCAGATATAGCGACGCGACCGGCGGAGGCGCCTGGGGAGCGAGGGGAAACTCTCCCGGCCGAGTTATAAAACCTTTTCAAAGAGTCAACTGAAAGAGCGCGTAAATATTAAGGGTTTACGACGGCTCATTCAGTCATTAGACTGCGCCTTTTGTTTACAACCGATAGTAGTCGCACGCCCGCGCCGATACCATCGTCTCGCCCGCTCATTATTTATGTGAATTTTGACAGAGACGATGTTGGCTGCGACTATTGTTATTTATGGCGAATGTAGAGTGCACCTCCACATAAATTACTGCCGAATTAAGACAAAAGCGTAGCGATAAGGCGGGCGATTAGGACGCACCCTATTGTTGCTTCATAGATAAAATTTTATATGACTTAAAAGAGATTAGAACAATATTGTTATTGAGGGCGACAACGTCTTTAGAAACCGCAAATCATTCTTCTTAAATGCTGCATTTTTGCAAAAGCAACTCTATATTATATATTCCAATTAGGTGCGAAAATTCAATTTAGCTTCAGATCAATATGACACGGGCAAACATCCGCAAAATATTTTGGAACGGCGGAAATACAATTTATACCCCATAATAAGCTTACAGACATAAGGGCAACCGAAATACGGTTAATGATAAATCCACAAATGAGATTTGGTCGTCTGGCCACTCGAGCCGATGCATTGTTCAGTGGACACCTTACATTGATACGGTTCATCGAAATTTGACCAAATATACAGGGTGTTTCCTGCGTTTGTGATTAGATAAGCCGTTACTCTTATATTTAAAGTGTGATATCATATTATGTTCTGAAACCAGATTAGCTTTGTCTGAGACTATAGAATATAGTGCCTTTCTCTGCATCCTATTTGCATGCCTAGATTTTATATAGGCGTTATAGTCCATAAAGGCCTCAGACCGAAGGATGGTAGCATAGGGAATTGGCAGTGTCCTAGACTCCTGGGAGGTCAGCAGATTTTGTAGGCACACGGGGCAGCAGAAATAGTAACCTACACTTATAAAAAAAATATATACTTTACTGCCTGTATAAATAGTTCATACAGGCAGTAAAGTATTAAAATTTTTCATACTGTTTATTGTGCATAATTCCACACACGAAGGTTTTGATTACCAACATTTGCTGTTGATGACTAACATAGCTCATCCACACTCATTAGATAAAGATTCTGATAGAAACAGATGATTGATATCAAGTACCAAACAAGTTCTATGTTTTCAGGGTGTCACTACAATTTGACCACTGTTTTTCCATCATCCTGTGTTCCGGTGATTGGTGTAGGTGGCGATGGTCCAGATGGACGGGGGTCAGCAGCTGCGGGGTAATTACGAGGTGGCTGGAAGTGGCATGCGCCGGCGCACAATGCGGCTCAATTGAATGACAATAATCTTTGCACCCACGCCGCGTGGGTGGACCGATGACCGCTCGGACACCGCACCGCATGTTGCTCTACTTTAGTGATAATTACACATTATGAAGATTTTAAGTGCGAAAATCTATTTTTGGAAATTTCAGAATATATTGTGCTTTGTAGGTACGCAATGAAATCCATAAGTATTTTCAGTATTATTCTAAAGAGTTAATATTAGAGTAAAGAGCTGAAGGCGGAGAAGGAACTTGCAGCACCACCTGCATTTAAATATCTTCAAGATTATAATTTGATTATATTATTATTATGAACCAAAATAATGGTAGCCGTTGGTGTAAAAGATTATATTATAGAGGTCTAATTTTACCTCTTTAATTTATGTTAGAAATTCTACAACCATGTTATACTACATTTTACTATAATTATTAGATTATTTGTATTAGTTTTTACACTTTTTGAGATTTTAAAATAGTCAGCTAGTACTTGCTAATAAATCAGAACTTTACAAAGTGCATAATATAGTGTGTAATTTTTTTGTGTGACATTAATTATGTAAAAGAATTCAAATTACATTTTATATATCTACTTACAACTGCTATAAAATTAAGTTTGAATATCAAGATATACGATTATTATGTCATTATATTTATTTTATTAACCAATTATTATTCGTTTTAAACTTAATTTTATTCGCAATATTTTGCAACATGAAATTCTGACATAAACAACAATATTTCTATACTTTGTATACTGTTTTAAATTTTATTCAACGTGTGATGATATTATTAGAAGCTAATATCAAAAAAACTCACAAACAAAATTCTTTAAAGTAGAGCATTCTCCGCGCTCTGAGCAACGCCAAACAATTATTGCAAAAATAGTCTTAATGATAAATTGGTGAGCATTTCCAATGGTCAGTGGGACAGCCACTAGCGAGTGACGTGTCCGGAGCACAGGCCACGGGGTAACCGAGCAGTCATAACGTGCTTCACACACAAAGCCGCTCTCTCTCTATGATTTATGTCTTAATTGTGCTCGGACATCGCTTCAACGTTTATCTATTGTCCGTCATATTTCTTTGGTATTTCACCCCCGCAATATAACTGCATTGTTGGATTAGAAGAATAGGTGCAAAGGTGACCTTCCGGTTTAAATGGATGTTATCTAATAAATTTAATACGAACAATGCTTTCTACTAAACGCATATTGAGCAGTAATTAAAATACATATATAATACTAGCTTTTTCCTGCGGCTTCACTTGCTTAAAGAAGTATTTTCATACAAATTTTCAACCCTTATTCACCCTCTAGAAGTAAAATTTCATAAAACGCTAAAACACGTATTTATTTATTTGAAATCAGCAGTTTAGTAACAAATATTTTGGTCTGAAAGAGACCTAAGAAATGACCAACTTTCGTAGAAAAAATTATAGCAACTTTAACCCCCATTTCACCCGCTTAGGGGTAGAATTTCAAAAAATGCTTAACCGTAACGTATCTTGACTTTAACTGTACAAATGACGAACTTTCAAACTTGTAACACCTATTTCACCCCCTTAGGGGCAGAATTTTTAAAATACCTTTTTTAGCGGGTGTCTACCTTTTTAGGTAGACACCCGATGTTTTATTAAACAATCCTACTCACCAAATTTCATGGTTAAAGGTTTTTGCTCGGCGATGATGAATCAGTCAGTCAGGACTTGTTATTTTATAGACATAGATAACGCTGGTATCAGATTTTAATTCAAGCAATACTTTTATGGTGCTTTTTACATATTTAATAGATTTAATTAAGTATGAAATTAAGATTCTATTACCAGGTAACAGCATTGTAAGCTTTCAAACTATTGCATCAAATTATGCGACAAAAGGTGTTTTACCACAAAAGACAAACATAATATTGTCAGGTATTGTGGGGAAAGCAGGTATAATGTTACGGGACACAGGCCCGACGACAGAGCACCATTGTCAACAACTAGAAGAAAACTAATAGATGCTTCCTATAGTCATAACGACTGTTTTACTGTTTTTATGAGGCCAGCGCTTCTCGAACTTCGAGATGAGGACGAAAAAACGGTTAAAAAGAAATAGTATTTAAAAATCTTTTAATTCTTCACCCTCATTTTGACGATGAATTAGAATACGGCCTATGCAGAATACTATTTTAGGCAGTAAATATTACAAAATATATTATAGGACTAAGGTCGATGAGACACAAAACTTTATTTTGTCGCTGACCAAACTCAGTATTGTCCCTACCCATAACGCGTATTATGACCGATACAATATCATGCGAAACTATTCCGAACAATACGTGGAGACCTTTTCCAGACGGCCGGAAATTTTCGAATATTATTTCTTTACAGCCGTTTGGATCGCGAAGGTAAAAGTTTGGGAACGAGTGGAATAGCCGCAGGGGTACGGTTTCGTCGACTCACTATTGATATCAATATGGGGGAGGACTTTAATATTGAAGTTATTTATTGAAAATCGTTTCCTTGCCTTTTCCTTATAAAATAATATTGGTTTTGATTTATTTATTGTCATTCGAATCCAGCTAATAAATTTACCATTATTGCGATGTCTACGAAGGCACTCCCAGCTATAATCTCGCTAAAAGGATTAGTTTTGTTTTCAAATAATAACGAAGTGCAGTCTAATTTAATGATGTTAAGAATGCTTAATTTTAATTAAGTGTAGAATAATTTTTGTACAAACAGCTAAAAATGATCGTTTCTGTTTAAAAATTAAATGATTCTTAATAATTTCAATGGCTTACCTTATCAATTCTCAGATTCACAAGCGCTTCCTAATTGCACCATTTGTAACCCCGCTCAGTGCAAACAAACGGTTGACATTTATTCAAATATAAGTGCTATTCATATCTATTAGTATAATTTTATTGATATACATTTGATAAGCGAGTACGGACAGAAAGCAGACGTTACAGTGACAATATAAACGCGAGGGGAGGATGGGGAGAATGTTTGCCCGCGCGGTATGAATAAAGATATTCACGTTATTTGTACTACAGATGTCATGTAATTTCATTGTGTCGCGAAATATTTAGTGTAAACAGACAGGGAGACGCCGATAAGATCTGATAATTCCTAATAACAGCATTTTTGTACCGGCACAATATGGGGATGTTTTTTGCGGTTTAAAAAAAGATTAACGATTGATGCGAACTGTCGATCGATGTGAAAGTAATAATTCATTTTGACTACTTGTTCAGTGGATAAAAGTACCAGGAGCTGTTTAATAAGTTATTGTATTTGGTTAAAGAAATAAAAGCACTCAGGGGACACCACTTACTATACAAACCCTTTACAAAATGTCAACAGTGTATTTTCAAAATAATACTAGAAAATCTTTTTTTAGACACAAAAATAACAAACAGCTGTACTAAATTAACTTAACCTTTATTCTGGGGAAACTCAAACGGATTCTCGACGGAGATAATTGAATTCACATCAGCACATCAATATTCCGTTTAATAAAATCACGTCAGTCATAGGCGATCGCGACAAGCCCAACGTACATGAGCCCTCCATTAAATGATAATCCCTCCAATTTATCGACAGAGCAAAAAATACGCCATTGTGTTGCGAGTTGTCGAACATGAAAATTATTTTATATAAACACATTGAATATTCTCGGGTCGCGACCTCCGAGCGCAGATTATCCCCGGCCACCCCGACGGCCTCGCTCGTCATCGGTTGACATATTTTTTAAAATAGGGCGCGGGTAATGGAATAATAATAAACTAGAATTTACTTTTCGGTCATCGCTGAATCGAAAAACAGAAAGGGGTGTGAACGGCGGCTGACGGCTCTCATTGTGGCCTCCGAGCCAATACCGTGTAATCAGCGATCCAGCTATTTATCGCATGTTCGACGGCTATAACGACGTTCGCCGCATTAGAGCCACCATATGTCGGTCATATCAAATTTATTTCTATTATTTTATTGGGTCCCGCCCCGCCTTCATTACCTCCGTAGATTGTCAAAGAGGATTCAAATTTATCGTCGCCGATAGCTCGATGACCATAACAAAGTGAATAAGGTAATAAATTGGTTGCACGCTATCATCTATCGGCTATCATTAGTACTAATTGCGTAGTCGATTCCTAAAATTGTGGAGCTTTTGTTTTTTGTTAATAAAGGGGAAGGTTTCCGAGCCCCGTGGGGAATAAAAGGCCGCCTCTCCCCGAATATGAATAGTTCTCGAAGACCTATTTGGATAACAGTAGTTTCGTCTGTGGTGATGTTTCACTTGCCGCCGACAATGTCGTCGCGAGCGACTATTACATAATAATTCCGAGCGTCGTCATAGAATCGGTAAATGCATTAGCGGACGACAATGGCGGCATCGGCGGAATGAGCTTAAAATCATTCATTTCAATAACTTTTTTTAAATAAATACCGGGGAGATAATAGGAACAATACGATATTTTGTCAACTGCCGACTCCGGCTCGGAGTGCAGTACTGCGTGAAGCGGAAAATCCTCGTGACATTTGAGGACATTTTTTGTGGGTTCATATCCGCACGACATTGTCGGCCGGCTATTTAATACATCGGGTAACACAAGACTTTAAATGCGACTAGATTTGTGCAAATTTTAAATTTTTCCGTGCAGTGACTCTGTATAGGCGTATTGGATTAATTTGGCTGGATATTAAATCTGTTTGATTGTTACAGACATCGTCCTATAGTTGCCTACCTTTTTTGTTGTTGATATTTCATTTTATGAATTGCAACATTACTGTTAGAAAAGTAATTTGTTTGTCATTTTTAATGTTATTATTATGCCTTTAAATATTTCTTACTATTTCAGTATTAATCCAAAGGTATTTTGAATCTCATGTAGTCATTCTTTTAGTTTCTTACTCCCATTTCTGTGGGAGAACCATACTTCGGCACGAATGGGCCGGCCTCATAGAAAATTGGCGTGAAACGGCATTGTGCTGTGTTTCATTAAGTGAGTGGCCCAACTTTCCTAGTCCCCCTATCCCTATTCCCATTTCCTATTCCCTCATAAAGGTCGGCAGCGCACTTGCGACTTTTCGGATATTATGAGAGTCCATGGGCGACGGCAGATGCTTTTTATCAGGTGACCCGTCTGCTCGCTGTAAAAAATACATAACATAGAGTGAAATTTAATCAGAAGTAAAAGCCCTCAAAATGCCTTATTACTTAAATTATAATACCGCAGTACTTATAAATGCTCCATATTATTATGGGTAGTTAAAACAATTATCCCGAAACCATTTAACCGCATCGACATTACCGAGAACTTTCAGCTCACCCTCTTTAATTTGTCGCATGACGTTGAATAGCTTTCCTGAGACGCATTCTATTGAGCAGCGATAAAACAAGATATGACAAAAATATCGGGTTTCATAAAGCTTTGGTTTCGTGATATATAATATTATATTTAAGCGACATTATTGTCCTTTGTCATTCCACAATCCGCTGGTTTACCTGTATGGAATACGTACGAGTTTGTCTTCATACATATTTTTAATTAACAGAATGATTAACATTTTTTAAAGTTATATTTGGCATATCATGTTGACTTTTATTTCTTGTTTGTGTCATCGTACTTATCATTTATGATACGCAGGTATGATAATTGATAATTTCAGTGCCCTCACTCTCGTTTGTTGAATTGCAATAGTTTTTTTAAAGTGATACACAAATCATAATATTGTCATCAACAAATAGCAAGTGTACGTTTTAGCCTATAATTTCTGAGAATCCAAAAATTTATCGACTATTATACTTACAACAAATTATAATCGATCAAAGAGCAGACGAATGAAAAGGAAATACATAATTTGAAGTACTGAGATACGACAATGGTGATATTTTTTGTTGTATTCAACTGAAAATAATTCACGATTCAAATAAGTAAAGGCATAGGACGTTTGACTACTTTGTTAGTAATTAAACCTGGTTTACTATAAGGCATATAGCTGTTAAGGCATTTATAGGCATTAGTGGAGCTATATAAGGTAGGGACCGTAGCGTCTATGTGATGCTTGTGTTAGTAATGGCAGTAACTCTATCATTTTTATACCGTTGTTTATTAGTTTTATTATCAAGATGCCGACAGCTTGTAACTTTTTATCTTCTTACTGGTTAACGTTCCTTGAAAGCGCTCAGAATGATTAGACATATCAAACCGTAGTTTTCGCCCGCGACTACGTCCGCGTGAAACTTTGTAAGCTAATCCCGTTTTTAACCGACTTCCAAAAACGAGGAGGTTATATGTTCTGACTGTGGTTTTTTTTTATGTAATTTCAACCATAGCTCGGCTGTTTATGATCGGATTTTCAAATTTTTTCCGGGTTGTATAGAGTATTGTTCCAAATAGGTCCCATGTTCACCACGGTGGTGACTGATGATGGGAACCATGAGTAATTAAGGAAACTCCTCGAAATTTGTATAGAAACATATGGTGATTTTGGTTTCCTTAGAAGAATCCTAAGTAAATACTACTAAAAAGGAAGATTTCGTGGTGAGAGAACTCTGGATTTCTTAAAGATACAAGTTTGGGGATTTCGGCGTTGTTTTAAGAACTGTTAGCAAACCCTACTAAGCAAATTATATTCATCATTATCATCATTCCCATCATACTATGAATCGTTTACATTATGAGCCTATAACACCTCAAAATGCATATGAAAACATATTATGGAGATTTTGGTTTCCTAAGAAGCATCCCAAGTAAAAGCTATCAAAAAGTAACGTTTAGTACAAAGGTGTGCCATGGTTCCAAAGATTCTGAGAGAACTCTTGATTCCACATAGATAGAAGTTTGGGGGCTTCAGCGTTGGTGTAAGAACTGACGGAAATGCTACTTAGCCAATTATACTATCACCATCACTCCCGTCATCACATTATGACCCTAGAACACCTCAAAATATGTATGAAAATCTTTGGTAAATTTTATTTTATAAGAAGAATACTGAGCAAAGCTACCTTTTTGGTGATATTGCTCAGTTCTTCTCATAAAGTAAAGAAAGATTTCGTACCAAGGTATACCATAGTTTCTGTACTCTGACTGTACTGAGAGAACTTCTGATTCCTTATGTAGACACAATTTTGGGGTTTTCGACGTTGTTTTAAAAACGCAATACTATGTAAATAGTATTCATCATCATCACTACAAACACAATAAATATCAAATAATATTTTAGACAGTTATTATTCTGTCGACTCCTGCGATTTCAGAAGATTATAATATAGTAAAACCCGGCTTATTTGAATACAATGTATGATGCCGAATTCACTAGATAACTTAAAAGAGTGAAATTATTATTTAAAAAAAAAATTATAAACCGACTTCTAAGAAAAAAAATGAAAATGAACTTCTGTAAACTGAAAAGTATGAAATAATGTTAGTTCCTAAATAGGGTTTTTTTCAGAATAGGGCTAAACCTTAACTATTTCTGGACACAATCTTCATAATTTTGATGTTGGTGCCAGTCCCAAAGATTTCAGTTTAGTTCATGATTAAATGGACACCGACTTCAAAATTGTGAAGATTGTGTCCACACTTTTTAGTTTATAGAAGTTTATTATTTTTAGTTTTTTATTCGGGTATATTTCGGGTTTTAATTTTTGTTCATTATAACATTTTTTGATTTTGCTCGGCTCCTATTCGTCGTAGCTTTATAATATTTAGCCTATATCATTTCTCAATAAATAGACAATTGACTAACCAACACAATAATAATTTTTCAATTCCGGTCAGTAGTTCCCAAGATTAGCACGTTCAAACAAAGAAACAAAATCTTCAGCTTCATATTTTTAGTACCACATATTTAGAACCACCAAAGAAACAAAATGTGAAAGTTTGTTTGTTTGGTTTGGCGCGGCATTTTTGACGGAAGAACTATACTACTACTGAACAGACTTTGATAAAATTCGGTGAACAGATCTTTGGGGTTATAATTATAAGCCTTACTTAGGTAATAAGATACTGTTTTTTTTGACTAAATGCTCCCTTGAGATACATCAATTGTGAATATACTAAATCCACACTGGTAAAAACCGCTGGTAAAAGCTAGTATAGAAAGTTTAAACTCTGTTTATAAATATAATGTACAGTTACAGTTAAAACAAAAGGGTCAAAATATTGTAATATTTGTGAAAGTTCAAAACAATAACCATTGTTAATTTATGACGCTTTCGAAGTTTTTGTTGAATGTACTGTTAGTTTTATTATAATAAACTATTTATGAAGTTGCATGGAGTATTCTACTATAAACTTTCCTTTTCGACTAAACTTCTGTTTTACTAACTTTTAAATCCTTCATTAAATTACTTTAATTTATAATTTACGAACAAAAAAGTTATATGTTAAATCTTACATAGAATACAATTACTTAGAATTAGAATTAGTAAACATATAACCCAAATTACGAGGCTTCGCACAAACTGAAAAGTCATTGCGAGTACTGCGCCAAGCATGCCTAGGACGGCCAATCAACGCAGCAAGTGCTGAATTACGTCATACTTCATCAAACGTACGTAAATTAGTAAATTTCGACCACTTCTAAGTCGGCTTACTGGTTAGTTCTGTCTATTGTAGTAAAACTGTTGCATAGAAAGATTGGTATGTTTTGGCGTGTCGATTACAGTGATAACATTCAGGAACTCAAATACAATGTAACTGTAACTAAAATGGCGCAAGAATTGCCCCTTTTCACATGTACACTGTCGCCGCCCGGTCGCTGGACCGCGGAAAGTAGTAACGTATGAGCGACTATAAGAGCGCACATGGCGCGGCTACCATGCGGCGACCGCATTTCGCCCGTGCTCACATACTATACCGACGCGTTTCAGTAATGTATGGACTTGTATGTTGTACAATGTACGCTTTCACATGGATACGGACGCAACATAGCATGAAGACTGTATGATCGTATGCATGGGAAAATGGGTTTTGTTTTGGCACGATGACACTTGAATGACACTTATAAAATGGTTAGAGCTATCTATCAAATGACATTTTACTACAAAGAGATAAGAAGTGCATCATCACACACGCCAAAACGGTGTTGCAAGGCTGTAGCAGATATAGCAGGTTGTTAGTTCGGTTTTTACAAGTTGTTAAGGGTGTAGTACACGCGTGACGGCGTATCACGTGATCGCGCACGCGAGTTTACCTCCTGTAATAATAAATCTGCCATCGAACACTCACACAACTTTTAACCGGGCGCTCATTAACAATCTTTGACGTCTTTTTACTAGTGCAGCCCGACCTGTTTCTGCCAGTTGTTAGGCAAAGGATCTACAGCTTAATTTGCAAATTCGAACACTTTTTCTGAATCTTTATGCAATTATGGTAGTGTCTCATTTACACTTATTGACAATTGTCTGTATTTATAACTTTCATTATTTCTGATATGAAATACTGCAGGATTTTCAAACTTTATTCAACCTCTCTTCTTGCTCAGAGTGTTTCCGAACCGGGACAAAATTCTGCAGATGTGTCTTTTAATTTTATTTTAGATTTATTAAAAAATATATATTCCGTTAATTTATTTCATTTATAATTCTGTAACACAGTAAAACACATTCAGTATCTATTGCTGTTTTTTCTTACGAAGCCACGATTTGATCGTTACAAAAAATTAGAAACAAACCACACGATTAATAAAAACTTATACCGACGACGTGTGGACTAAAAAAATTAAAGTGAAGGCGACGAAATAAAATTTTATATAGAGATCGTTAACGATCCATGTCCGATATTAAGGCCTCGTGACGGGAAAATTACACAAACAGGAACGGAGCTTTGATTCAGTACCGTCGTTCACACCACTTCGATTTTCAATGAAATTTGATATTTTATAGATCGTAGGCGTTCCATTGTTAAAAACTTTGTTTATATCCTCTTATGGCTGGTCACACTTTATGTTGTGTCGGATTTGGCCGAGTGATGTTTTAACGATGTGAGCTTTAGTGTTACTATAATTCGACCTAGTTATGCGAAAAGGAACCAATCCACACTTACGCCAAAATCGAGTTGATGATACAGAAGCATTTATAAATGATCCTTCTTTTGACTGTAAAAATCGCCCAGAACAAAACATTTTCATTTACAAAAAGAAATTGTCGAATTATATATAATTATTATAATGATTAGGAATTATTTCCATCAAACTAATGTTTGTATACATAAAAATCACAAAAAAAAACAAAAAAGTAGACGAAATTTTAAATATTCGAAAAGCTGAAAATCTGAACAATTTCAAAATGGCTGTTTTCTCGGAACTGTCATTGTGTGGGTTGGTTCCTGTTTGCATAACTAGGTCCAATTGTTCATGCCGTTAGCAAAAACGAACCAAGTTTAATGCCACACTTGAACTTGGCCTTCTTTTTTTCAGTGAAAGGAAATTACAGAAAACTATAAGTCTGAAAACGTACTATTGCCGATAAAGCACGTGTATTTGTAGACCAGTAATTAATTTTAATTAATTACACGCTTAGTATAATTCATAAATTATATATTAGTCTACAAATACTCGTGCATTAATTCATTGTCAAATAGTATATATTTATACTTATCTTACGATATAATGATAACAACCAAGCCTCTTCTCAGGAAGAATTTAATTAGTAGGATTCATAAAATTATGGATTTTATTTTTATCCTTAAAGATAATGCTGATTAATAAAATAACTTTATATAGGTATTCACTATGCTGCTTTATCTAATGTAAATATAATCATTGAAAAAAGTCGTAAACATAAATATTTTATTTTATTCTTTATTGCCAGTTCTTAAAATGAGTAATAAAAACGTTTAATTACTGCTAAACTTATTAATAATGTAAATACCTAGATTACTAAAACGAGCTTAGTCAAAATTTCCTGTCACATGGCGCGATCTACTTTGCGTTTTGCACTGACAGGCGATCGACTATTTTGCTGTAATTTATTTATGGAATAATTCACCGAAATTTAAAGTGAATCATCTAGTACCTTTAACTATTTCAATATGACTAAATACTCAAAGTAATAAAATAACAAGCGTACCGGCGGATACGAGCATTAGACTGATGTATGATATCCGCACCGAAACCTATCAGAGTAATTCGGGGTAATTAAAAGTATTTCATACGATCTACGTGTGGGCGAGGTTTATTAAAAGCTTTATATAATATGCATACGTTATAATGTGAAAGAGAATACGAACAGGATTTGGAATGAAAAGGTATAAATTAGAGGTAAAGTTATGAGCGGGCCGATCTAACAACATGAATGAAACCGCCCCCCGCGCCCGTGCCCGCGCCCGCCCCCGCCGCCGCCCGTGACCGCGTGTGGCCTCACCGGGCTGCGCAGGCCCGCACTGAGACCACCTTCACCTTTGCCCAAACCGGGCCCAGATGATATGCCGCCATAGCCTTATCGTGTTATGTAAATAATAAATTTATGTACCATTCAAATTATTTGGAAATTTACTTTTACGATGACCTTTCGTAGCAATTTCGTAGCACGCGTAGCGATGATATTTTTTAATTTTCGTAAGCAGCCGCATTCTAATAAAAATGTTTTAAATTTTAGTATTTTGCATGTGATTATACTATAATAATTAACATAATAATACACGTGTAGAAATACATTTATTTTAAAAATAATACGCGTGCTTACATTTGAAATCCGGTCCTGGAAAAAGGTGAGATGAAGCGTTATCTATGTTGGTAATCAGAACCCAAAATATTACGATTCAAAACTTGGTCAGTCCCGTGTTCAAAATATACTTTGGATTTCATTAGGAGTACAAAAAACGGGCATTTTATCTCGAGACAAATGCTTTATGTTCTTATTTATTTTATAGTTATGTTAATTAAATTCGGTTTTTTAACCTTAAATTTATTTGAGCTTAATAACAAAAAGGGTGAAATAAAAATTTCAGTTAAAAGGTGTGTTAAAAATTTGACTCGTCTTTAGAAACTTTGTAGCATAACGTGAGTTACGTCGGTGCTACGCGAGAATTATTTATTTTCTAAAAAACCGACGCGTTAACTGCGATGCTTCATTAAAAGTATTTACGATAATAGCCCTCGACTCCTATAATCGTTACTCTAAAATTACCTCCGACACAAAACTGGCAATATCTATAAACGGCAATCATTATAAATTGTAGCGAAATCTAAACAAAAAAATGGGCTCGTTATGTGTCGCTATTTAATTGAGATCTTATATTAATTAGGGTTCAGGAGAGGCGAATGTGCCAGCCGCACGCAGCCCGCGCACGCTGCACGCAACGCTAATACATAAATATTGACTGTATGAGATTTTAATGTCCCATACTTCGTCCGGATCAAGATTACGCTGACATTTCTGTATACACGTGAAATACGACGACCCGATCGAGTCGAGACTAATTAGAACAAATGGCACGCGAAGTCTCTAAACTTCACGAGATCTTATAAAATCATAAGCCGGTCCTATCAGGTTATTCTAACAATATTTCGTTTTTGGACTCGGACAAGTTCATTTACAAAATTAATTATATTGGCTTTGTTATGGAAAAAGGTGTAAACGTGTACATCTGATTACAAAAGCGATGATTTTTCAACTTCATATTCTGAAGTTTTATCATTAACTTATAAATAAATATTAGTTTTATAACTTTTAAAGCTCAATCCTAGCTTAAGACCAAAATTTATTGGATCGTGTTAAATTAAAAAGTAAATAATGCTAAATGAGTTGACTTCATTTGTATATTATGGCTTCCCGGCAGTACTAAGTAGCGACAAAGGTCAAACGATCTGCTCTGTATCTCCGGGGAGCGAGCTTTCGTGTAGTGAGATACGGCGAGCGGGGCGACCGCGCGCGCTGCGTTAATGGTCCGATGCTATGTCCACACACACTAAATATATTCATTTAATGATTACAATTTCTCGATATAATTTATTGCAGCCGAGGCATAACAAGTTTTCGAATCAAACGTGTCGGCCGTAAAGATGCCGGCCGAAGGGTTGGACTCGGGATCGCGCCTCGCGACGTCCGCCCTTCGTCCGGACCGGTTTCGATCCTAAAAGAGGCTCTCCGACGGTGCTCTAAGAACGAAATCGGCTCGATGTAGCCCCCTCCGACTATCCTTTTGGACCTATTCGATCGCGATCGAAGGAAGCCAAAGGGTTTCATGAGCGGGCGGAGATTAAAAATGAATTATTTCTTCCATCGAATAAATTAAAGTCGATATTCCGATTTCGCCGTGGCGCCGCGCGAACCGGCCTCGCCGGGCCGAGAGGGAAACGGATAGATCGAGATCAGCCGAGGAGTGTGAATAAGAGCATTACGGTCGGCCGGGGAGAGGGGCGCTGGATAAATCCTTATTCTTTATGAATATGTGAGCTCGTTATCTGCGGGCTGACGTGGCTCGAGACGTTTGCGCGGCTGTGTGTGTCCGGGGTCCAGACACACATCCGAGTACTGCACTCGGTGATGTGACGATACTAAATAATACATAGAATCGACAGGCTCGGGAGCGGGCGAGTGGGGGGTACACGACCGGATCAGCATACGGCATCGCCGGCAGATTGAACGATAGTTCCCGAGGAACTGGTTATCGTTATGGGGCGACTGGCGGATGAAATTTATTGGCAGCGCGATGGAGAAATGTAGCGAGCGGAAGGGGACTGCGATTTTAATTAGGTAATGAATGTCGATGTCGATCTGCATATCGCTCTAACGGCTAGATTAATCAATTCGTTCGCTGTCTGAATTTCAAATTTCCTAGTGAGACCGACTCTACACTTTGTCTCGGTTAACGATATTGAAATGGTTCCATTGAATTATCTTAAACCGTAGCAGCTAGCAAGCGAGGAGGGAGCTCCAAAAAAATTACTCTAACATAAAATGTACCAGGTCAGTATACTCTCAAAAAGAGCCGAGCTATGAAAATAGTTCAAACAAAACATGTAAGCAATTCGTTACTCGCCGTTTAAATGTATAAAAATTATACACGTAAAGATTCTTTAAACGGTACATTTCTCGTGGAAATTGACGTTTTTTCAGAAGCAGTCGGTTTTTAACATTTTAATTAGGGGCGCACATTACGGCATGCCGGCACGGGCTCCGGGCTCGCTCCCCTCGTCCGTCTTCACATTTTTGTATATTTCCGTCTATTTTGGGGAAATTTTTATTTTTCGACAAATGTGTGCTATTTTTGAGACGCGTGCAGCCGGCGCGCGGCTCCGACACAATTCTAAATCTCTGTGGGAATCACATCTCCGTACATCGTTCGTTTAATCTGTTTGTACAAATCATTATTGTACTTTATGTCTCTTTGAGAAATGCAAATTTATTTTTAAAAATCCTTACACGTAATTCAGTTTTTATATTCGTGTTGAATTTACAATTTCGTGGATATGTTTATTACGTTCAACATTTAAATATGGCAGTGTTTTGTAGAGAATTATGTATCCCACCAAAACATAAATGTAAAAAAGAGTTTTTTACATTTATGTTTTTACTTACTAAAAAGTAATTAAACTTTCATTGAGTTATAACAAAATAAACAGGTAAATCAAGATGTTTATTTAAAAATAATCTACTTGTCACTAGCTAGGGAAGTGTTTAACTTATAGATGATAGTGACGAATGACACTTTCCTCCTGCTTTCTAAAAAACGTATTCCTTTCTTTTAACACATCTATTATCTGCTCCAACCCCGGTGCTCCTTGTTAATAAAGTTAAAGCAGTAGCTAAGTGTCATCTATAATATGAGATATTAAAATACATTATATTTTTAAATACCTAAAAGATATTCATCAACTACAAAGTTTTTGGTTGACAAAATATCGCTACCAAAAAAACCGTATTAAAACACAAACAAGTTAATCCCGCTACTCTTAACAAACGTTAATTTATGTATCAAATGTTATTGATTTTTAAAAATAGCACGGCACGCGAAAGATCAGTGACGAGGCCCGGATATTCTGAGGAGCGTCACGTCACGTCATTTGTCGTCGTTAGCGATGACGCATGGCGGCGCTGACCCCAGCTGCGACCCGCTCTATCACTCTTCTGAACAGTGTCATGCACATATCTGCATCCAGTTACTAACGCAAACGTTTTGACTACTCGATATTGACTGTCTAGATTTCATCTCACGTTTAACTGAGAACCCATACCAGCAATTTTTTCCACTCTACTGGCAAGTTTTTTCCAATGTAAGCAGCATATTTATATTTCAATACCTTAAAAAGCAAAAATTTCGGATACCGTTCAGAAGTTTGAAATCCCCATAACATTTAAAGTCTATTACTTTATTATGTGATAAGTTGCGAAATAATACTTAGAAATGAACGTCTCCGTTGCCTGTTATTTTAGCATGTATTGTTTTATGAAAGAAATTTCTCCAAAGACATAAATCAAAAGCAGGTGACAAAAGTGTTGCCAATATGCTTTCTTTTGCAAAAAGTTGCAGATTTTGTTTGTGAAAATTTTAAGAATGGCTCTGTGGTACGTGCACAAGAAGAATATATTTGTGTAATGATTCAGATTTGTAAGGGCTATTCACCGGCTGATTTATGAGGATATGCAACCGAACAATTGATCCGTTTTGACTTATGACGGGCGAGTTACCCTTTACGGGACTCGAAACAAACCCTTTCAAAACGGCCACCAAATTTATTATTTTCGCAAAAAAATTTACTCGCTCTATGGGTGTTATTTTTATGACAACGCTATTTCGTGAAAAGATACAAAAGTATGGTTTTGAGAATTCACAAGAAGCATATTTCTGTAAATGTTTATTCAACTTTTTTAGGGTTGTAAAATTATTGAGCTTCTTCATTTTTGTGCAAGTTGTCTTTTGTTTCTAAGAGGGAAATAAGCAATACAATCAAAAGGAACCATTTGAACTAATATGTAATGATTACACCGTTATCTTATGTCATTGAATAAGTTACATGATCTCTAGGGTAATTACTTATTAAACTACAATTTCAGTTTATTATAATGAGTTATTTAAATTTCAGTGAAATCTAGGTTTTTTGTAAATATATAGCAAACCCATTTTTAATTGAGTACAAGGAATAATATTCTATTTAATATTTCAATAGATAGTATAAGGTTAACAGCGCTGTAAAATGCGACAACCTTATCTATAAGAAACATTAAAGTTGATCATTTATGGCGAGCGAGCTGTTAATGTTCCTTTAACTTGAATTATTTTACCTGCCGTTTTTGTAGTTTCTTTTACAATACAACCTATATTCAAATGAGTATGAGGATCTTTTATTAAATGAGATGAAGGTATATCTTTTACCCCAATTTTAATGATCGCACAGGTGTTTTGTAAACCTTTCGTTGATTTTGAATGTGATATCTATATTATCTATTACTAGAAATCTGATATGCTACATAAATTGCCACTTTTATCGTATATTGCAGTCTCTTCACTATCACCAACAATCACTAAATATCGTTATTCGGCGCAATCATCGTGCAAGAGTGTACATAATCGTCCGCACTCCATAGTATATTGTCAACTCGCCGATAGAAGGCGAAAATAGACGAGTATCGTGCTCACATATCATCGTCTGTTTCAGTAAATAATGAGGAGGAGCCATAAAATTGATTTAAAGTGCTGCTAAATGCCTATCACACGATTTCTGGAAGAGATCTATCTCTCACTATTCTCAAAGATTTGTTAATTCGCTCAGAGCCATTATCAAACCTGCTGATCCTACACTAAAGCTTTGTTAATTCTGTTGTTCATTTATAACTTTACTTTAAATTTTTATTGTTTTAATGGTGAAATATCTGTCGCGTCACCTAATATTAGGAGGGCAACGTAACGGCACGCGCTGGATATTTGATATGACATTATACTATTTCTGTAGTGAGGTAACACCGGGCTGCACGCACGGGATGCGCTCGGGTGCATGCAAATGGTGCGTAGACATGTGTGACGTAGCTCGTCTACTACCCTCGTTATCGACACAAAATACTGGAGTCGAATTATTATTTTTTTCTTTTTTTGCCTATTTATTTTTATTCTAAAACCATGATTTCAGGTGTTCTAAGTTCCACCTTCCTTCTTTTTTAGGGTTTCGTACCAAAAGGGTAAAAACGGGACCCTATTACTAAGACTTCGATGTCTGTCCGTCTGTCTGTCTCCTGGCTGTATCTCAAGAACGGTAATAGCTAGAGAGTTGAAATTTTCACAGAATATTTATTTCTTTTGCCGCTATAACAACAAATTCTAAAAAAAATAATAAAATACCGATATAAAGGTGGCTTAATACAACAAATATGTTTTCTGATATTAGATTACTTAATAATAGATCGATAAATTCGACGCGCTTGTCATCGGCGGCGTGTCGCAGTGGCTAGGGCGCCTGCTTAAGTTCGGAGGGGCCTGGGTTCGATTCCTATCGCTTCATTTTCATTTTATGTTTTCTTTTATCATTCTTTATAAATTTAAAATAAGTTTTCCGAAAAAGGTATTTTTATTTACTTGCACATAGTTGGTTTTTTAATAATTCGTTAAATAAGCAAAAGTTCAGTTATCTAAAAAGACGGGTAATATTGTTGACAAAGTAGACACGTTTACGGAACCAATAATTTTCCTATTTATGATAGTGAATTACAGTCAAATAGATTTAAATTATTAAATTATTTTAAGACTGTGAATAATATAATTGAAAGTTTTTTACAATTGCTCTTTCACGTTACGCTTTGCAAAAAAATATAATTGGAAACGACTCTACAAACGTCAACACGTTGTCCGTTTAGTAAAAGTAAAAATGTTTTAATTTTCCGGCGTATGCAAACTGCGACATTTCTCACATTATTCCCGGGTTTCGATTTCATGTCCGAGAGGAATAAGTTTTTGTTCTGTCACGACGTGGTTCGGTGGCTCCCGCTGTCGGCGCATTGTCTCTAGCCGGCCTGCGGTTACCAGACATTTCTATATCCATTACACAATATTTTAAACCATAATATTTGTCGTTTGAATAATTCAAAAACGATTCATTGTAATAAGCGAAAGTGACGTCGCATTTGTACGAGCGTTTGTTATTCTAAAACGCCATCTTTGTTATGCTAATGGCCGGCGATTTAACAACGTTTCTGCAAAAGGGCTAGCTCGCATTGTCGGCTAGGTGCCATAAACCAGCGTGTATGTTCTAGGAATTTGTTTTTGTCAGTCAAACGTGGAGCTGGTGGATCGGAATATTTATTGGTATTGTTGGGCAATATGTCGAGGCGGGCGGCGGTCGGAGGCGGTTTCCCGCGGTAGCGTCGCCGCGCCGCGTCTAATGAGCAGCCGTGTTCGCTTCAATTGCACACAGCACTCTCATTCGCCGGCAATTTATTTCATTTTTGCCTGTGATCGCGCCTTATTGAGCGCCTTTTTATCTTATTGCCTTCGTGGGTCTATAATACCCGTCCTGTTGCTTGCAAATGAGACGCACGGGAACGTGTTGTCCGCACTCCGCCCCGCTCCCCGCACCTCGCCGCCCGCTCGTCACGTACACGCGAATAATTAAAATTTTTCCTCTTGATTTAACTTTTTGCATTCTCATATATTCCTCATTAATTATCATTTTATTTCCTTTTCTTTGTACGATCGCTTGAAGGTAGCTTCTTTAGTTATAAACTTTTGAACCGTGGGTTGTGGCAGTGTGTGCTGTGCAACAAAATGTTACTATGCAAAGGAGTCTTTTCAAATATTTATTAAATACTACTTATTTTTCTAGAGAAAACACAGAAAACATTCTCTAGCTACATTAACTAAAATTTTGTTAAAATAATTGTGGATCCACTCGTGACATTAATGCTCTGAATTAAATTTTATCGAGTATGTGAAAACATTTGCCAAGGCAACATTGTTATGAGTGGAATCGTCATTGCAGTAATAACAATCTCTGATACTTTGCCAAGAAATTGTCACAACGATGAGAGGTGGTGGGATGCTCGCAAAAATAATAAACGCACTAAAATAATGGACTCAAAAATTGTAATAAACTTTAATTCATGATTTTAAAACAAAAAATAAATAAGAAATCTCAAGTGTTGCTACTTTATTCGTGGTCATACATTTTCAAGCTTAATGAACTATGTTTGCCAATTTTTTATCATTGCAAACTACAATCAGAATAATAATTCCGCAAACCGATGCCTTAGTGCCTCAATCTTAAAAATGGCAAAATTTCATTGAACAAAAGAAACTGATTATATTTTTTTTCTTAGTAATTGTACAAAACTAGATATGTAACAATTTACTTTCAAATAACCTCATATCTAGTTTTGTAAAATTACTAAGAAAAAAAATTATAATCAGTTTTTTTGTCTCCTGAAATGTAGCCATTTTTAAGATACGAGGCTGAGGCAGTAAGTCATCGAAATGCAGCAATGTTCATATTAATGAGATACAATTTACTTCATCAGTAATCGAATTATAAGTTTCAACGGGCTCATATAAATGATAATTCAATTATATCGGTCACGTCCATTAATTATGAAGTGGAGTCCTCTGCGACGGCGCATTTTTGCTCGTTTTTGTGAGATTTTATTACGTCCAGAACACTGGGGAAGCGTCGTAAATTAAATGAAAGATCCATCAGTTCGGGAAGAAGTAAATCAAGGCGGACGGATTGCCCCTAATAAAAATTATAAGAGGCACAATGGCTCGAATGTGCTCCGAGCCCGTCAGGAGCTGTAAACCCTCGCTATGTTTGTTTATGGCGCACTAAAATATGTTATAAACTAGATAAGTATAATCTAAATAAACGAATTTATAATTAGTATCGTGATATTTGTGTTAGCGTCCGTGAATCATCGAGACTCATCTAACCTTTTCTCTCCTTTTTCGGCGTTTCGGGTTCATTAACTGAAATTGTGCTTCGGATCGGGAATTCTATATCGACTTCTTCATTGGAGGCTGAATAAAAACAATATTTTAGTACGCACAGAATGTTAATTTGCCTTTAATGAGCGTTCGAATAAAGCGCCGAAATCTGCGGCGCAGGGCATTATTAAAATTATGAATAGGGAGATATAATGAGGCCATATTTCTTTGTCCGCTCCGCCAATAGAGCCGCGACGTCGCGAGGTCTCTACCTCTTATTATATTTTTTGTATGATTTTAATTGTTCGTGAATCATATGTATGAGAACGGTCGCGCAGGTGTCGTCAACCCTTCACCGATTTACACGCCCTTGTCGACGTGTTTATTCTTCGATACGCCATTTTGTATTTCGATTTGATATTCATTCTTCGGGACAAAAGTTTCTCGTTTCCTCGAGCTTCAATTAATTACGTGAAATTAAACTCGATCTATTCCTAGCGTAAATTAATTTTGTATTTACAAGATGGCCCATTTATTACATTCACAAATGTAAATGAACGCCGCGTTTTCGTGAGAATATTTGTATTTATTTTATTTATGGCGAGCGCGAGGGAGATGTGTTTAAATATCTTTAGATTTAAATACGAGCTTGGAGTAACTCGGGAATCCATTAGGTCGATATTGGTTATCTTGTGTATATGCATGGTCTTTGATTCCGTTTTCTCGGTAACTAATTAATTTGTCAGGACTCCTGTCCGCACTGATTATGACTTGATTAAGCGCCGTTCACTCCTAGATATGGAACTAATAGGCGACTTGCTGGCCATTACACTTCTTCTTTTGTTTTGCAACAAACTTGACTGATAAAGTGAAGTTGAGAAGCAAGCAGAATGCATGAAGAGCTTTTAACTGACTTCTAATAATTATGTTTTTTAGCGTTTTTAGTTAATTAACCTAATTTGTGCGTATCTTAAGATTACCTAACTACCTATATTTAATAATTCACTACACATTTAAATATTTTAAATAATTATTATTTAAGTATGTATAGCCTTTTGTACTTGCATTACAACATGTACATAATTTAGTTGACTTAAACGTTTGTGATGTACCCTTGGAAACAATTTAGAGGTGTTTTTATAAATGTGTCTAATGATATTGACCTATTTGATGATATATTATATGAATATATGATGAAATAAATTAATATAATTTTGATTAAAAGTTAAATGCTAATTACGAAACAATATTACACAAAGATAGTGCTGCCATCTAGTGAAAAGCTCTGAGTTTATATACATTATACGTGGAATAGTCTGGTTTCTGATAAACTGTTATTGAAATTAGTATCTCTTGCATACTTTATAATATTTCAACTAACCATTTTATAGGTAACTGAACTATGTCTTTATGTGGATAATGAAAACAATGCTTATAAAATAGATGAATCAAAACTTATTTTATTTTATTGTGTTACTTCTTCTGTCGATAAATGATCATGCAATCATGTTAATATGTGTATAATATACAAGTCATGTTTACAACAAAACAAAGGCAATATATAATAATAAAGCGACTGTAGGTATATGACACATCTCGTGGATGGAACCATTTAAAATGAGGTTGAAATATGGCTTTATAAGACGTTCTTTCTGATGTCAACTTTAAAATTTAATGCGGTGAGTTATTGTCGAGTTCGTGACGATTACATGTGAGCTAACGAATTTATGTTCCGTTCCTCTTTTGCGCACTTTGTGATATTCGAAACTGTAAATTTACATCTTTATTGCGCTCGAAATGACCGCCATGACAGAAATTAAAATAAACTTAATTAGGAATTTCGAACGCGATGATACTTAAAATCATGTTTATTTGTATCAAGCAACATTGTCATTATGTATTTTATAAAAGCTTAATTATTAAAGAGCAACAGAAGTTTATAACAAGGATGCAGTAACAGTGTTAACACTTTTATTTACTGTTTGAAAAATATTTGTCAAATAAATATCGTATTCAAAATTAGAGACTTTTTAAAAGTAGGGTTCTAATTTCCACCTTTCTTTCCAATAAAGATGTTCAACGACTGTTTAATAGTTACCTTCCTATCCTATCTTTAATTAACCTACATGGTAAAAATAAGGATTTATCATTTAATTGTCCGGCCTCAAGCGCAATGTGGGTGGAAAATTAGGACTGTTTAATGTTTACCTACATGTTGATAATTGCCAGAAATATCGATATACAAGTAAATACACATTACAGATACAGGTTCTGATGAACGTACGTCAACAAACGAATCTGAATCGCCTGCCACTTCGTAAAACATAAATATTAACATTCGGAAGGCCGTTTTCGGTCGAACTTATTTTTCCCACTGCCGACAGTTATTTCATATAAATTAATGGCGCGAGTCGTCACGGCGCAGACGCCGCGCTCTATTTTTAAACTGACGAATGAGACGCGCCGAGCGCACGCGCACGCGTCTCGTCATATTCCAATTACGAGTGGCTGTCATCGTCCCGGCATACCCGGCGTGCTCTGTTTCTCGTATTTCAAGTAAACATTACTTTAATTCTGATTTACTTGTAAACACACCAGCGCTAGACGAAACGGTCGCTCTGTGCTCTGCTTCGCTGCGTCGCTCGCGGCGAATGAAAATACCTCCTCACGTAGGTACGTCGAGCTGAAGTTTAAAATAAATAAAATTATGAATTATGATCGAGTGGGTGTCTCCAGGCCGTCTCTGTTCCGCGCGAGGCCGCGGTCGGCGCGAGAACGAGACGCAAGTCGGCGCACCGCGGCGCGTCGACGTCGGAAGGGTTATTATATATGAATTATGACGACGCCGCACCGTCGGCGGTAATATCGTTATGAATATGCTCGGCTCTCCTCGTTCATTGGTGGAAAGCACATCCGCCTCGGCCGCTCGGGACCGCCTCCGGCTGTGCTTTTTTATTCCTTTATTGGCATTCAGATATGCACAGCGCAAAAAGCGATGCACAAAATGTAATATTTCGTCAGGGAAGCGGATAAGTCGAGCGAGCGGTCGCCCGAACATTTGGGATGCAAATACGCCGTATGTAAACGAACTTATGCTACTCATGCGGTATAGGCGCCTGCTATGAGACCCACTCAGACGTTTCCTGCATTATATCAATTTGCATTTCAGCAGGAATATAATATGTATGTACGTTACACGCTATTATGCACATACATCAATGCGATGGACAACTATTGTCAGCCCTCCGCTGTTAACTCAATAACGTATCCGCACGTAATATACCGCAATATCAATACAAGGCAATATCTATATCGGTAGGCTAATTGCAATATTATGTTGGAGTTTACAAACTGGACAATATATTGTGTTCAAAGTTGGGTATTAAGATAAGAAGGTATTATATCAAATTATATGTAGAATGATTAGAATATTCTAAATGATATAAACAGAACATCTAGAAGTTTAATTGAACGAAAGTTTTCCCAAAGTAATTTATGAGATGTCTGGATAATCATAACGCGGCTGTCGAGTCCCGACGACGAATTTATCGTCTTTTCGTCGTACCTCGAGAGTCCTCGACTCTTGAGGTACGACGCGCCAACTCGCGAAAATGATGTCGCCACTTTTATAAGCCATAAATAACAAAAAATATATAAATTTATCTAAAAATATAACACACGACACAACTCATATATTATGAAATGTAGAGTCACAGTTGGTGGTCGCAGCTAATTTTAGTATGAAGATTCATGATTAACATTTCTAAAATTGTAATAAGTTCTCTATGACCAGGCAATAGGAATATTCCTGTAGTCTTCTCACAGACAACTATCGAGCGCCATATGTACTATCGAAGAAACTGTGCCATAGACAGATGCCTATGTCACAGTTTCAAAGCAACCAAAGACAGATGTCTTTGGTTGCTTTTTGTCAAATCTATTATTGTAGTCTCGCAGGTGAATTTGACACAATATGACAAAATCTCGTTGGTCCATCAGACACCATCAAAGGAACGAATCCATAGCTAGTTAACGGACGGATCAACCTATTGGTCGAACTATATCAAATCAATGTTAATCGAGATCCATCGGCTGGGTTCGACAACTCAAAACCAAATAACATTATGATGACAGAATATCCTGAATATCAGGATATAATGACACCAGTCTCCATGCACGTCGTTATGTGTCGGCTAGGTTTTAGACATTAAGCCACTGGCTACTTAAATCCTGGCTACGATTAAACTTTCCTAAATAGATTTAAAAATCACGAGATAGTAAAAACCTGTGAAAAATTACATAAAAGCGTGGGCAAAATTGTCAGCATCACGTCGGTGATGAGGATCGCGAGTCCGGTATCGGTGTTTCCGTGTATCGGGTGTATTGGGTTGTGTCGTGGCCTGATGGCTGGTGCGTGGTGCTCGTGGCATTCACCTTGTTGGCTCCGAGCCAGCCCCCGCACTCCGCGCCCGCCCTGAGACCGCTCACATATTAAACTCTTACAAACTACACAAAATGCACTAATAGGTGAGTAGTTATCGTAATAAACTATCTGATACCCGCGGAATCGCGTAAAAAATGAATTCATTTGTAAGCTCCTTTAGAAACATGTTTTTCCAAGACTAGCGTTTGTTCCAATCCATTTTTTCAAGTAAGTTACGGCAAAAATGTGTCAATTAGTTGCTTCGTAGTTCGTCTGGGCGTGAAGGAAAAACAAAAAAACACACTTTCCCGTGTACAATATTAGTGAGGATGTTTCTATTAATATAATGTAAGTGTCAATTATATTAAAAAGTGTTTGTCTGTAAGTGTTTTGAAATGCTGAATCTCAATTGAGTCTCAACATTTGCCTTTTCCCACCACATATTCCCACCACTGCACTGTATCTTTGGCTATCGTACTAGTCGAAGATTTTTTTTTTAGGTTTATAGGACGTATCAATTATGATAGTAATTTAGCAACGAGAAGTTTATACTTAAAGATTTAGCCATGTAACAATATATACTACACACATTCATTGATTTATTCTTCTTATTAGCTTCTCATACGCAGCTGTGTTTCTTCAACTATAGAAGTTATTTCGTAAAAGTTAGCAGACCTACGTATTTTGATCGTGTTTTATTAAATTCAGCCGACATTAATTTTTCGTTAAATTTTTCCTTAAAAGCTTCCGTTGCAAAGTCGCGTGCGCTCCACTGTGTGGCCGCGGTCTTACACAAGCTGTATTATGTGCGAACATTCTTTCACTATTTATCAAAATTACGATACCATTGTATTTATGCAAATGGAACACTGTTTTATATCGGTGCTAAATTATTCGCGTATTTATGTGAATAGCAGAGGTCATTCGTATTAAAATACGCTCTGAACTAATTTATGATTTTGATTCTGCGAAAAATATATCTGGAGTTGAAATGTTTTTAATTGTTTAACTCATAAGTGTTTACAAGAGGTAAGACTCGACAGCAATAATATCTTATGACCTAAGATTCTTCTATACAACGATCTTTAGAAGCTGGTTAATGAAAGAAATCAACTTTTGCGAATCAATAACCGTCTAGGTGGTCTAAATATAAATAATATTGTTAACAATTGTTTATTATAATTCTAGTCTACTGATTTAGTTAATGTTTAAATTAAATCTTATTAAAAGTATGAAGCCAACAGAATATACGTTAGGTTGACCATTTTTCCTGTCACAACTCTTGTATGCAGTACAATTGATACGAATATTACGACTTATATTCGTAAATTCCTTATTTCTTAACAGTTCCAGTTTAAGTGACAGTTAAGCCTAAAATTATGGCCGGTTCTTCCATTCATAACAATGTTGCTTTTTATACTCGCCGATTCTCCAAGAAGTGCTGACATAATTGTCGCAACGAGACTTCATCGTGAAAAAAAACTTCTTATCAGTGTACTACCCGCTAAAGGAATACAAAGCACTCGATGCACATCACTTCGAGTGTAAACAATAATGTACTATTAACGAAATTAGACCCCACAAAAAGTTAGTTAATAACTGACATTAATTTTATGGTTGTGTCACTAAATAAAATGCGAGCGGTTACGAATACCTGTGATGAATATGGACGCAATTGTGCCCACCGGACTTGGTAGGGGCGACCGCAAAAAAGTAATCGTGATAACATGTGTGGTTGCATAGCTCTATATATGCATAAGGTGATGTACGCAAATATGACAGCAATCGTTTCTTTACTGAACTGCTTCCCGATACGAAGAACCGCTCTCAATTAGCTGCAGCGAAGGTTTTGCTCTTAATTTCTCATCATAGGCAATTAAAGGCAGACCGAAGTCTGATAAGAAGTCTTATTAGAAATCAGTAAAGAGTCTTATTTAAAACATAGCACTGAAGATTTTAATTAAATAACTCTATTCGGAAGTATGATTCACTGACTGGATTTAGATAATTATTTTAATTAAGTATCGAAAAATGCAATATCTTTGTTACTGTCCTTGACCATGAGCGTTCCTTAAAAATAGTCTTTGTTAGCTCTACATTTTATACATGACGTCATGGTCCAAGGTCGAGTTTTCCGACCCGTCGGTACTCGGTAGGTATGGTTCATTTTAATTTACTTCGTTTAGATAACATTCATGTGTAATGTTTAATATTAGTTTATTTTTGTTAGTAGTTTATTTAGATTCGCTGACTTTATATAATGTTTTCCGGCTTAGAAACAGATTGGCTGTAATATTTTTTTTGATTTCTCCGTTAAGTCCAAAATATAGTCTAGCTACTGTAATTTGAACTTAGCAATTATTATTACTAGCAGCATTATTCCGACGAAGTCTTTTGTTTTCGGTTAAAATTGGAGTAAAATTGTATTTTATGATTTTGATACTTGATCATGAGTATTATAACGTTTATAATCTTTTTATTTTTATGTAAGATTTTGATAATACCAAAGGATTATACTTCGAGTTACACACGTTGTGTTTCATTCATAAGAAACAATAGTTTATCCTATAAACATTATAAGAATAGAAATCTTTTTCGCTGCTACAATTGTATGTTACTATCTACGGAATTTTTGAATTTGGAAGTTTTTTTCCTAGTTCAAATTATAGTAGCCATACGATATTTTTTTTAAATATATTTTTAGTTGTTCTTATGTATTCTTTAGGCCGACACAAAACTCTAACAGGATAACAGGAGATCCATACACACCCTTAAATATTATCGCTTATATATTATATTTAAGGGTGTGTATGAATCTCCTGTAATCCTGTTCGAGTTTACAGTAAAAATAGCAGCGCTGAAATGGTAACTTTTAATATTTTTGCACGGGAAAATTTGTGAGGTTTGAACACTTTTGGCGCTACTATCTTTCGAACCATATCCAGAGGACACATACACAAAACAGATAAAAAAGTATGAGTTTTTTTTTGTTTCCCCGTATGTCTGCGGCTTTAGAAAGCATGGGAAGGTAGAAATAATTGCAAATATCAATAAGACATTTAAAATCTTATTAGATTAGTTCATAATCATTTTCAACATTTACAACGTACAGTAAAAAATAATTACTATAGTTCCCTTTGAGTGCAGATGTCAGTCGTCCTCTTGTACCTACACCTATATGAAGGTAATTTAGGTTTCCCCGAGCACCTCCGTGAGTACGTGGGTAATTTTATGCAGCAAGTGTTCGGAACGACTCAACTAGGGCGATGCTCCGTCGGAAGTTAGCAAATTATCACTGGCTCGTAAAATTAACGCTTCTTATCGATCCAGAAATAATGCCAATGTCGAGGCCCGCGAACGAAAATGTACATTTCCATTCGAGAACAAAGATTAAATTTGTTTGACGGGAGGAGTCGACGGCGCGAAACTTATTTAAAACGTAACAAAATGTTTTCAATTTTATTGCTGATTTTATGTTGAATTCTTTAAACACGTACAGCGAAGTGGGTGTGTTGACTGTGTTCGGACGTCGGCGCGCGAACACACACCACCACCAGCGAGCGCGGCGATCTGCCACGCGACTCTCGCCCTTGTGTCCTAGCACCGAAGCACACGATTACGTTCCGCGTCGGGAGTATCTGAAATTTGCCTGCTGGAAGTGGCAGTTCCCAGATAAGATCTCACGATGCCGCAATAAAAAGCGTTCGTAGCTCGTCCGTTGTGTAATGTGCATTCAAATTGCATTGTGCGAGAACTAATTCGTTTTAGACCGATTCGCATGCTACGATAAACGTATGTTTCGATCACACCTTGGTCTATATTTCGGTCGAATAATAGCAAACGCAACAGTCGTCATTAGCATCGTTTATATCGACCGAAACAATGGTTGGAATCGCGCGAGTCACACACCGCCGAGAATAATTACGTCCCCTCTTGATGAATGTCCATTATACGTTAAATCATGAAACTCAAAATTAATGTAAAGCGAACGCGAGAGGCGTTCGAGGAGGGACACGCCGGACGAGATAAGAGCACGACAAAAGCTATTGTTCTATAGACCAATTACTCGTGGCCCGCGAATTACCTAAGCCTCATAATATAAATTAACCGACGGCAAACAGCGGAAAGATTTCTCTAGTTATACGCCAACACAACAATTATTCGTAAATCACTTTACTATATGTTGAAATTTACGAGAGCCGGGCGATGGAGGCGCTGACTCGCGCCCTAGCGGCGGCCGCGACGCAAGCGAATTCTAACTGATGGTGGTAGGCTTAAGGTCTAGTATCTTGGGCGTTGGCGCCGGCGTTAGGGAGCACGAAATTTTGTAGCGAAAGAGAATATGCATGGCGATTTCGTGATGAATATTCATTTCCTACGGGGCATGAAATTTATTGTGTTTTACATTTATATTCAACTCAGCTGTCTTATGTAACGGTAGCGTTTCGGGATTAGCGAATTGTAAGCGGCCATGTTATGACTATGTAATTGCTCGTACGGGTCCGTCAACCGAAATAGAAGGACGTGATCTTAGTGCTAAAGATGTCCCAGTAGCTCGGGTGAAAACCACGTTATTACGCATTCCAAATTTGTCCCTAGTGAACTAGATCTCAAATCTAGTCATTACTGCTTCTGTTGACGGAAAAAAAGCTAAAAATTTCTGTGACCAAATTATGCTCTTATCGAGGTTTGAATGTGAAATCAAGCGGATAAAAAAAAACATATTTTTTCGAAATTATATTTAAGGGGCAAGCGAACGAGTTACTTGATGGTAAGCAACTAGCGCTGCCCATGGATACTTGCGACATCCGAAGAGTCGCAACTCGCAAGCGCGCTGCCGGCCTTTATGAGGGAATATTTGAAGTTGGGCCACGAAAGAAACACAACACAACGCCGTTTCACGCCAATTTTCTGTGAGGCTCTAACACGGCAATGAGCATCCGTATTATGTACTTGAGATTGGAAAATGTCTCATAGCTACACGCCTCTACTCGGGTTTGAAACCACTCTCCCTTCCCTCTCGAGTGCGAACCAAAGGTTAAAAACCATTAGGCAACGGACGCTCTAAAAGGTTTCTTATGACTACTGCTTCATTCTGAAAATCAAAAACATCATACACTTTTCATCAAGGCATTCGTCGCACCCGGGCTGCGCTGAAAATGATATTAGCGGCGACCCGTAGCGGCCGTAGCCCGCTGGGCGCAGGGCAGGTGATCAAATTATTTGACATTTGAAAATTAATTTGGGCCGTTGTTAGTCATCGAACTCTGCGATCGACACACTTGGCACCTGTCGAATATTTAGCGCATAAATCCATAGCAACGGTTCGATCCCCGCTTGATGGAATCTGAGCTATATTTAATCACTACAGCCAAGATGCGCCGCCGCATTGTTCTCGCGATTGGGTTCGCTATCCTGTCTGTTGTAACATATTTCGCATTTGATGTACCTTATTATTTATATCGATACTGTTCTTGAGGTTCCCAACAACTGTTTTGTACTCTTGGTACTTTTGGTTGGAAGGACTCGAACTTGGCCAATTTTGTAGTTTAACGATACATTGGTTATTATTGAATCTCCAACCTGTAAAAGCGAGTAAAGAAACGTTATGTTACCTAAATGTAACGTTGACCAATAAAAAAATTACAATACATTGAAAACAAGCTTGCAGGTTCACTCTATTCCCGCAAAGGAAAAGCCGCGGCGAACTCGGACTCGCAATAAAGGGTTTTCAAACGCATAACATGATTAGTGAAAAGTCCGCGCTTCGAGCGGGCGGCGCGGGCGGCGTAGGCGAGGGCGGACGAGGGCGGGCGGGGGCGGGGGCGGGCGGCAGCGTGCGGCGTGTGATTGCAGCGGCCGCGTCAAACAATTGATTAGTCGCATAAACTCGGTTTGGCGCGCTAACGATGCATCATGCAGCTGATAATTAAATTGTAAATTAGCTAAGCTGATGCTGGCTGCCGCGTCGCGCCGCTCGCTGTGGTCACGTTTTCCGCGTCTAATTATTGTAATAATGTTTATAATTCACGTTCCAAACTACCGAATGCTAAATATGGACTGGGTTCTGTCACTGCGTCTACGCCCTTTATATTTTACCAATAATGTTAGATCGTGATTTCGTCTGAGTTATACGAACATGTTATGTTTTTCTCTAAAAATTAAAGACCTTCCACGCACCTTTGCAATTATTTAAAAAACAAAAATTAAAAAAAAAATCAACTTATTAACGCTACACGGATTATTAAATCAACGGGTTTTACGTTTACAAGTGCAAATTTACGGCTACAGTATTTAGTACGTGCAACCCGTTGCACTAACATCTACTACGATCAAAAACTGCTAAGATTTCTGCAAAACATACTTTTGTTCCTATATGTTTCTTGACAATGCAATACCAAGCAATATCGGTATCTTAAATAAAATGTTGAAATTTCATAATTGAATGCAATGTAATAAAATTTTCTCAAACAACGACGTTTTTGGAGCTAGATACGGCAAAACTATCCCTCTATATGACGGAGGGAAACAATCATGTGTAGTTAATTGATTTCGTTATCGATTCAATCGATATGGTCGATGAGTGAAGCGTATACTTTTGTCCACGTGGGCGCGGGGCGGGGGCAGGGGGCGGAATTACATAAGTTCGTTTCGAAAGCTCCGGCTGCACTGATTGCGAAAAATTCAATCTTGTTTCATGGAAATTTAATTTAACATACAAAATGAAAAGCAGCCGTCGCTCCGATATGGATCGGGCTGACTGCTCGCCCGTGTTTGTGGACGCGATAGTGCTTTGTGTGCATATTGTAATCAATTGTCGAATTGTATCAATTTGTACTTTCAGTTTGCAATTTTGACGTGAATTCATTAATTTGTTAGGATTGTTAATGCAATCGTGGCTATTATATGGACGTACGCATTTGCATGTGATTAATGTTTTTAATTTCATCATTTAAAATAATACGGCCGCGTCGAATCGACGGCTGCGCTCGACCTTTTTGCGGTTTTTCATAAAAATAGCGGCGCACATGACGCATGTTTATTCATTCGATCCGTGGATTTGATTACCATTAATTAAGCTTTATCAAAATTATATCTCATTATCATTACTATGTATGGGCATAAAATGAATATCCATAATATAATTCGGTAGCCGAGCATTAGGAGATATTTATACGCGGCAGGACCTCGGGTCACAGCCATCCGTTAGGCGGTCGGGCCGCCCATCATGGCCGCACATTGAATATATTTATAGTGATCCGACGGAGTTATCGCGAGGAGGATTCGCATGCCGATGCCTTGTCAATAATCGTTAATAGATATTTCAGAAGACAATGCAATCGGCTAAGTTTAGCCGCGGGTGAGTAACGGAGCGTCGCGCCGGACCGCACACCCGTGTTGATCTTATTATATTCGGAAAATTTATCTCCTATAGCTGCGACTGCCTATGGTCGTATCTGCGACGTCCGCGTCAACTGCGCCTCGTCCTCGGCCGATTCTCACATAAACTATTGTATTTATAGTTGTCTAAATGTTACGCCCGATCGGTCTTTTGATATACGATCCTTAAATATTTATAGCCGGTGTCTTTTCAATGTTTCGCTATTTCGAGCACGCCAGATGTAAAATTAAACGTCGATGTTTGAAGCTCATTTATTTATCACAGCTGTGTCAGTTCCATCACGCGAATCATTTCGACCGTTGTTAAATCGGCGAACAATTGTTGCGATATTGTATGATGCGGAGGAGATAATATTAACTAGAGCACCGAGTTAATCTCCGTAATAGAACCAGATATACGCCCGGTATGGCCAAGATATTCAACGGGGAGATATTGCTGAAACACAATAGGATTACGCTATTGTTGTTGGACGCTATAGCCTAATTGAACTATGAAATTGAGCAGTTATTTTCCAATATAAATACCTGCATAGCGAACTATTATTTACAGTATATAAGCTAACAAGCGGCTTAAAGTGAAGGCTTATACAATTAGACCAATTTAGAGAGACTTCTTACAAAGAATATACGAATCATTTGTTGTTTAGGATTGTACAAATACTAGTATCCATTTGAATTTTTCAAGACAAATTTTGTCAATTTTCTAGATTGTATCAATAAAGAAGACAATACAAAACAATGCGATGCACACAAATGACAATAAATCCTGCCTTTGCTAAGTCCCAGAGTTCATTTATCTATTTTGGGAAAGATAATGGTGCGATATCAGGACGATACGTAAAAAATTGCCAGTCGCGAGGCCACATGTCGGCAGGCGTCGGAAGTCGTAACTCATTGTTATGAAGCGAGCGACACTAGTTTCATAAACATTGTTTTTCTTCGTTTCGCCCCTAATATTTATATTTATCAATCCATCTACACATTTATTTATACTCCAAAATAGCGAGCCGAGGGTGCCCGTGGGGTTTGCCGTCATTAGAATTTATTGTTTTCCTCGGCCACACTTTGGGCTCCCTTAACTATCTTAATGTTCGCACCGCGGTCAATATGAGTATTGGAGGACCAGTATTTTACCAATGAAACTTCTTATCGTATATATATTTTATCGTAAATTTATACTTTTTTGTAGCATAATCGGGTGAAATTAGCATTGTAAGGGGTCTTTTATCTCGAGTAATTAACGTTTTGATTAAAATTGTGATAAGTTTTAATAAAATATTCACCCTAAATAAGAAATACATAACGCTTGATAAGAAAGCGTTCTTATTTATTTTTATATATGTTAATGGTTACACCTACGAGAACTATGATATATTTAAGTAAAGATGGTTCTTCGAAGAAACCAAATAAACCACCACAATGTGGTTTAAGAAACCGCACTGATACTTTAAGATTCATTCATGGATTCTTTTGTTCTTATTATGGTTAATTAAGTACAAAGCATTACATTTTTGAGCTCCACGAAGGTGAAGTATGGTAGCCAGTTTTGCACCCCACGAGGAGCAGCTTGTGGTCCCAGTAGGCAGCTCGTCCAACTCGTCCTACTTCACTCGTCCCACGTCCGGTAACGTACTCCGGTGCCATACGGCCTATTAAATAGCGGGGGCTTTTTGTTTCAGCGATATACGACGCCATTATAACATTGTTTGTTGTATAACTTAATTGCATTAAGAACATAAAATAAAGTAAGTTATTGTCTCTAATAATATAATTTAATTATTACATTTTATAGTGGAAATAAAAAAGGAAAATGATGTTAAGTAGCCGGCTTCCTGCGGTAGATTTATGTGACAATGACTATCATATTTCCCAAAGTATAAGATAATAATTAAATTTGTTCAAATAGTAGTAACAAATAGCGCTTCTCGCTTCTTGTTTAACCGATAGGAAAATAATAGAAATAATGACGTTCATAAAGTTAAAATAGCACAAACATCCGAATCGTTTGTTTCTAAGTTCTCAGACTGAAATTAAAATATTTACACGCTCATTGCGGTAGGAATAAAATAAGTAAGATAACCAATCAATCAGCACTTTTACGAGCTTTTATTTTTGAAGCAGTGAGCTAACATTATTTTTAGAGTTTGCGCATATGGCGGTAGTGACACGCGACTAAATATTTTAAATGGAATTCTTATCACGTCCTTAATATAGTATAACTTTTATTATTCAGTAAATTTGTTGACAATAGATTTTATGGTGACTAAATATAGCTACATTTTACACATAGATATAATCCTACTACTATTATAAAGGCGAAAGTTTGTATGGATGTATGGATGTTTGTTACTCTTTCACGTAAAAACTACTGA
>JAOTAV010000001.1:2448764-2470889 GCA_026546445.1 Cyclargus thomasi | reverse complement strand
TTTTTGTTCTACTAAGGTTGTTTGGTAAAAAGTAAGCAAAATTTAGGCAATTTATCAATTTCAAGCGTTGACATACTAACAAGTAATTTAAAAATCTACAGCGAAATAAAAATTTAAAAACTACCAGCTGTTTTTTTATTAAATTCCACCTAAAATACTTTTTGGAGTTAATTTTAAAGAAAAAGTCTTTTTTGTAATCTTGAAAGAAGACTAGAAGACGGGACGAATCTGAAGTCCACGCGAACGAAGTCGCGGGCAAAAGCTAGAATTATCTTAAGACATAAGTTGAAGAAGCGGATAACTAACATTTTGCAACCTCCAAGTATAATATACTAACCCAAAATTTGGACAAATCTTGAAACTTACATATTTCATTAACTAGCTTGTGTATCTAGCTCTAGATCGAGCCTACATTAATATAATTTCAAATATTTTTTCGGGTCCAAACGGGTGTTTTTTGCACTTATGTCTTCAATTATTCTTAGTCAACACTCTTATAGTATGGCAATGATGTATTATTGTACGGTTTAAGTTTACGGTGGCGAGCTTTTATGTAACTATGTAATATGTAGAACAGAGTGTAATCTGTAAGTTTTAAGTACTAAACAGCATTTCAATAGTTCGGCGTGTGCACAGATCTCTGATGACCTTATAGGGTCAGCGAACTTCACTCTGACCGTAGCTTTTGACTGCCATGTCACGTAATAGGTTTGCAGTGTTGAAATATTGAAGACGAATGTGAACAATGGTGGATTACTTGCAATTGGAAATTTTTCTTTTTTTTGCATAATTGGGGGCTTTAGGATTTGTAAAATGATTTGAAGTAATAAAACAGCCAAGTTTGAGTTGATACAGTCTGGATACAAACAGAAAGCTTAATTAGCTACATAATAAAAGGCTATTGTTAAAAATTATGTTAAAATTTTGTTTCCTTACATTACAAGTTGTCCACTTAGCTCACATACCTATTAAATTATTAATTATTATTTTTTATTAACTAATTGTTACTATTGCAGGGTAAAAATAAAGATGCACAGTTTTCTAGGATCTACCTTAAAACTTTTTGACCCTTAAGAGGTCGGTTGTACCTATATAATAAATTTTCGATAAACACTTTCGAACATGCCATTGCCGAGAAGCTACTTGACTTGAGAAGCTGCTTTCCATGTTATTTGACAATATTATATATTTATAACTAGCAGGGTATCTAAATATACAAGATTGTCTCGTTATAGCTACGTTCTAAATTCATTATATGTTTTACATTAGTAATTGTCTATGAATAGTTTTTAGCAACAAGACCGACATTTTTGCTTCGTTGTAGAATCGCCAAAAAAAATTTATGAAAATGACATAAGCGTCCGTTACGCCTTACCTCATGTCATTTCGATACATTTTGTCTGACGATTCTACATGTCTTACCCCCCTTATCAGTCACAAAAACAAACATACCTACTTTTGCAAATCATACAATTGAACAAGTTTTATTTAACTTACCATAACCTTTAACATAACGACTGAACCAAGATTAAATTCTACTTATCTCAGAAAACCATTTGATTATTTCCGTCGGGCAAACGTGATTATTCCGTTGAACATGAAACACAACGCATACAAATACAGTCTTCTTAATTTTTGACATATTTATGTATACTGTTGGTACGTTTGGGACACATGGCGCGGCAATTTATGAACTCGAGGGCCCATTACCATTTTAAATATTATTTTTAGGGAATTTCGTGTCAGATCTCACTCGTCGCCCGCTCGTATATTAAGATGCGATCCTCTGATTAAGACGCTCTGATATTTGTGAGGCTGCTTTAGAATCTTCAATTAATTAATTTCTGTCATGAGTACAGGTTCTATTATGTACGTATCATCAGCCATCTTTTGACGAGTGTTAGTTAATTAAATATATGTTATATATTTGCGTAGGTGTAAGTGTAACGTATGATCAAAATAATCTCATATATTTTATTGTAACAACGTAAAAATTATAATAACAATAAGACATTGATATATTTCAATGACAACCAGAGAAGTTGAAACAGATACAGATCGTGGAGCTAAGTAATTTGGTCGGGTTATATCAAACTCAACCGACAGATCACGATTTACATGGAATTGACATACTCCGACCAAATGACGTAGATCTGTCGATTGGCTCTCTTTCAATTTCCCCCAATATACATTTAAATTCGATTGCTACGTGCCTACTTACCATAGTGTCTTGTTAACACGTATTAAGTAGATAAGTAGGTAACTAAATTTTAAGTGAAAAATTGCATGTAAACACAAAATTTAGTAGGAAGCTGCAAGTTAAATAACTTAAATTTTGACATTTAACTTGCAACTTGCTTCTAAATTTTGAGTTTACATGCAATTAAGTCACTTAAAATTAAGTTAAAATTAAGTTACCTACTTATCTACTTAAAACGTGTAAACCAGACATTACAGTTGATCACTTAATGCGGCCTTTACATATCGCCGATGTTAGTTGTTCGTTATTCGATACGATCATCGTGGAAGCGTCTACATAATTGACCTTTGTCAAATCGCCGATCGAAGGCAAATATAGACAAATATATTAATAATAATAATATCTATGGACGCTTTACACTACGTCAGTCTAGCCCCGTGCTAAGTACGCAAGGAATTTGTGTTAAACGTACCAGGCAACGCAAAACATATTTAATAATTTTATACTATACACAGGTTTAAGATTTTTATTATATGATACACATATTTAATATACATCCAAGACCCAGGAACATTGAAAAACTTTTTGTTTCGTCGGTGGAATTTGAACCCGCGACCCCCGGCTTAAGCTACCAACGCGCATACCAACTGAGCTACAGAGGTCGAATATCGGTGGGCAGATGCGATACACTTATTATACTCGTAGATACACAATTGAAAATATAAGTGGAAAAGGCGGACAACTAACATTTTGCAACCTTCGACTATATATACTAATTTTTTTCTATAAAATTTTGACAAATGTTGTCACTTACCTCTTTTATTATCTAGCCAGTGTATCTAGTTACACATCAAACCCACATTATTTTAATTTCAAATGATTTTTAGGGTCCAATAATGCAAAAATCTGAGAGTGCTAATTATCTGCTTCTTCCACTTATGTCTTCATAATTGTGCATTCGTCGATTCTGAAGAGGAGCCAATGGCTCCACAACAGTTTCGAGACTAGAAAAGTACGGTAGCAGTCGCACATCCGATGATTTGAACGTGGCGTTTGAGAGTAGAACAGCTGTTAAAACTTCAAACACAAGATGCATCAACTCAACATAACTTCAATAATGACAAAGTTAATTACGTATAACACTTAAGATATTCAAAATCAATATTTTGGCCACCACACTTACTGTGTTCTCTCTTTTGGTCATATCAAACATGCTGTGTTTCTTATTGTTTTGTGAAGTGAAAGTAGAAACAGGTAAAAGATAGAGAGTATTTCAATAAGAAATCAGATAGAGAGATCATAGAGATTTCAATAAAATAATGAATTGGCAGAAAAATTGTACATACATTTTGGAAGTAATAAGCATAATATTTCAAAATTTATTAGACGCAGGTGTGAGAAGAGATAAACAATGTTGCTTTAAGAAGGAGAGAGAGAGAGAGAGAGAAATGAGATAAAAATAAAGTATTTTAAATTGCTGAATTACATGTGATTTCCCCTTGTTTTTTTTTTAAGTTAAGGTTTGCAGTTAGTTAGCTAAATATTTTTTATATTTAAATTAATAATAATTTATTAATTTAAATATGTAATAGTTATAAGGTAGGAATAGTGGGTACATCAGCATTGCAATATCCTTTACCATATGGTCTTCGTTTACACAACAGACAGTAATTGCAGCGGGGCAATTAATAGTTAACTAGAATGGCTATGAATGGTGCAGTTGTGAACCCAGAGTTAAACAAACAAAGCTGGGTCAACCGAACCATTAAAGTTTATGAAACGGAAGCCGTCAACTCCACCGCTCTACATGTGCTATCCACAGTTTTGTCAATACGCGGCGCGTGCGCACCCGAAATTGAAGCCATATCTGTACCTCCCTCGGAACTTAAACTCTATCCAGATAAAAATAAGAAACAGTTTGTTGTAGCTAGGAAAGGTTAGCTCCAACATATGGTCCATTTGGAATGACACAGTTATGGGGTGTCAAATTATTATCATCGATTTCTACGATTTATTGATATTTAATTGGTAGCTTCGATGATTGATTTCGTCGATCGACGTAAGTTCAAACACATAATTATTTTGTAATTTATTAGGTGATATCAATTTCATTAAAAGGGATTTAGAGGTAGGGAAGTATTAAGTGGTAGAGTTACAAAGATAGTTGTATTGTGGTGGGAGTGCAGTGGTACGTAACGGCAGGCCGGACGCTGTGGTAGGTGTCAATACCTTGCTCGTCGCTGTACAATCAGACACACAACGTTATTGAAATTATATTTTTAAGTTTGACATTTTCCATCCCTTTTATGTTTTATATTATAATGAATATAAAATTAAAATAAGAAAAAAATATCTGGGGATTGTTATTATAGAGATAATTAACGATAAAATAAACTCTTAACATTTTTTAAGTTAAAAAATAAGATACCCGTGGTATGTTTTGATATTACGTACGTTTTATACTTGCTATCCAGTGCGTATCATTTTTCTTGTTCCTATATTTCAATATATTACTTATTATAACGAACTAATAGTTAAAGTGACAGTATTTAAAAAAATACACAAAGGCGTTGGTATGTAATAAATATTGTAATCAAATAGAAGGTAAGAGTCGTGGCTGTTTATGGCTTCATACACTTGTAATCTAGGTTAACTGAATTTAAATAAGCATCAAAAGGCCTCACATGTTATAGCGGCTTATCGAAAATGAGTAAATTGTTTCATTTTATTTCGAGTTATCCAATCGTAAACTGCCGACGGCAATTTGGGAATTTTGTTACCGATTGTACTAAACGAATAATAAACAGGCAATATCAAACGGAAATATCGGGTTCGTCAACGCCATTATATTCATACAACAAAGGTCGCATCGTTTATTTCGTTCGAGGAAGTTTCATTCGTTTCGAACCGAAAGCAAGAAATTATTCAAAACCAGCATTTACCCGTTGCTTTGCTTGAGTGAAACGAGCCGATCAGAAATCATATAATCTCAATTATCTTATAATCTATTAGTATGCCAAGTTACAACGTAATCCATTCAGTAGTTTCGACGTGACTGTCGGGCAAACATCTAAAGAAATTTGCACATTTATAATACCAGTGTAATGCTTCCCAAACTCCCCAGTGAGGGTATGATCGGCCACAAATACCTTTGGTCGTCTAACTTCGTCAATTTCGAATACAAAATTCTGCTCGATAAGAGCATCGTCAAAATCAAAGGAAATATAAATGGTGTCCAAAGACGGAGCGGCAATCCCTCACACAAGTGGGTAAGACGACCTGAATTTTTAATGCTACACTCAGACCGCTGCAAACCGTAACAGTTTTCTTGTCATTGGTAGACTAGAGATGTAAAATAAATTTTGCAGAGTGGCCCCATCTTTTCGCTTGACATTAATTTTTAATGCGAATACGGTGTAAGCACTTCATATGCGGCTAATATTATTTCTAAGCTTTGTGCGTTTGAGAAGTTTTGGGGGAACGAAGTTCTTGTTTCCGTTCATTTAGCATTTAAAATTGACTTAAAATTTTTGCGTTTTTTTATTTACTTCTCATTAGATAATAGTTTACTCAGAAATTTTCGTTTTATTGATTCAACTAAAATACTAACAATAGGCTTGTTGTAGTAAACTTAAAATTCACTTGTACAATTTGTACAACAATTTTAACGTAAACTTATTTAATTGCGGTCAAAAAGGGTTAACAGTTAGTAGCATATTTTGATGGTTTCAATGATACTACTTATGACCTTGGCAGCCACGGCTTGAATATTTTTGAGGTAAGCGGCGATCCACACGAAAGAATTTTAAATTTCTATGAAGGTAAAGCACCAAGTACCAAGCGGTGGGCTCACCTTGAATCGACTTCCTCATTAACTGATAATAATGGCGGTATAAAACAATAATGTAGCTGTTAAGTTTTTATTTTTATAAGTAATTGAAGGCCAGGCGAACAATACGCAAAATGCTGATACAATTCGTCTCGCCATATAATTTCAGTTAATCAAGCCGCGTCACTGCGAGGCGTGGTCGGAATCGATTAAACCATTACATTTCCGCCGTTTTTGTCCAAAATAATATTAACAAAACACACCGATTCAGTAAAAAGTTAGTCGAGGCTCGACAGCAGCGAGACGGACTACGTGAGTCTCCTCTACATTAAATTAGGGCTTGCCGTTTTCTCTGTTAAATGGTAGAGGAGAAAATGTTTCGTTCAATTAGTAAAAAAATCATGCTCGAAATAAAGTAAAATCAACAAATACGTAAAAACAAACGTCAGGGCTGTACTGGGCCGCACTTTACACGGAACCCTAATAATCAGTATTTCCTTGTTTCTTATTAGATAAACTGTGAATGATCTGTTTGGACAGTCAAGTGTAACAGCTTCCTCGATAAATCTTTATTTCTTCTTGGATAATTTGTTTTTACGTAGTGTTTTTGCGGGTTTTTGGTCGTCGTCATGCTTTTGTTGTACCCCGCGCACCTGCCAGCCTCAATGAAAGCAATGCTGATTTAAAATATTACTTTTTATCGTTAAATATCTGATTGGTAGATCATTGCGTTGATTACAAAAATCATTAACTTTTTAGGTTAGCCGCGGAGCATGACATTATTTTTAATGACAACAATATCGGTCTAATTAAACTTAGCCTCATTGTTTATTCTTCACTGAAATTGGGCTTGAACTTGAATAATAACTAGTTTACCACTTTTTTTGAATATAGTTGTTAACGGCAATGTTTATAACGCAAGAATTGTATACAATGCCTAGGCAATGTATAGAATACCGCGTGCGTTCAGGCAGTTTATGAAATGTTATAAATACCATCATCCATTATAACTTTGCCTAGGTAATCTATTCAATGCTGAGGCATTATATAAAATGCCTATTGCTCTCCCGGTAATATTCAAATAAACCGATCTAATACAAACTTAGTATGTTTAGGTTTTTTTGAACAAAACTGAAACATAATTTTAACCGAAACAATATTTTCGTCAATATTTTAATTTATAATAATTATAATTTTTATCTTCCTAGGATTAACGAACACTCTTGTGTTTGATTGCTTAGATATCAAAATTGTACAAAAACTGGGACTTAAAATTGTACGAAAATAAAAAAAAATAACTTTCTAATTTTCTCATAAACTACTTATTCGATTTTGACGAAACTTGTGAGTAGAGTTATCATATCAGGATTTGGCCTCAGATCTTAGGATTTCTTACAAATCTCAGGCTTGTGGCCGGAATTGGCAAATCTCAGGCTTTTGAAATTGAAAACAAAATGCGGTAGATTTTAAAGATTTTAGGTTATGAAAAATAATTAGTTTTTTAAGTTATTTAAAATATTGATCTGCAAAAAAATCTAGGACTTTTTCATGGAAATCAGGCCTGTTCTCCGGACTTTTGATTATTCATCTGGTACACTTAGGAGTATTCTCTTAGTTGAGTAGTACTTAGTATAACAAAAAAGTGTAGTTCCCATGGAATAAATTATTAAAACCAAAGGAAGGAGGGGGGGGGGGGAGGTCAAATGGCAATTTTATGCAAACTCATGGTTTTCATAACATTTCTGAAATCATTTTAAATATTTTGTTACGTTATTTTACAAAATATATCTTCGCGTAACATCTTAAAAGGCATAAATATTCATCAAACAATAAATATGATGATATATTAATATTTGATGTCTACTGTATTTTAACGACTGCTTTAAACGTAATAGGCTAATATATTACTCGGTAGTATTTGTCACTCTCTCAACCGAAGCGATGATGTCTTTTACCTTATTTCTCTGTCTCAGGTTTCAAAACGGTATATTCAATAATTATATGCCAATCTCGACTCCCTTGGAATGGGTTTAGATACATAATAACTGGAGCATTTAAAATAAATAGTTCTCCATCTTTTTCAACATTTTATTATACGTCATATCATCAAATTATTCTTAAGAGGCTTTTACTAATTATAATACATAAAAAAATATATTATGTTAACATGTTATGTTATGGTTTTAAAGTAATACATTAATTTTATGATATGGCATAATATAAACGCAATCTTTATTTACAAGTAAGAACGTAGTTTTGTGTCATACATAGAATCATAGCTTCAGGTTCCTGTAAAATACTTTGAGGATGATATTCGCAGTATACGCTGTTACGGTATAAATGGCTAAATTATTAATTACCCCATCTTAATTCTTTCCCACATCCACGATTTACGAATTTAGAATTCGGAAATGGCGCATACTTACGTATGATCTGTCAAATAATCCCCATATCAAGGGTTGACGGCGGTTCGTGTCATCCGCTCTACCTGTAGAGCAGCCATTAATAATCTCCCCGTCTCGCGGGTGCACGCAAAAATCGACCCTAGCGACGAACCATAATGTTCCAATTTTAATAAGGTAACTGACAATACTTACTTCGCTTTCAAAAGCGTGTAATAGTTAATCACTTTTTAGAGATCTTAAGCGGAAAATCTTTTTCACGATAGTAAACTTTGATTTCGCGCAATAAGATTCATATCTGATTGGACGGAGCATCTAAGTTTACCACGGAAGGAATAGTAAAGTGCGTGGCTGCACATTTGTGTTATTAAATGATTTATGGAGAAGGATTAAAGGAGAGGAGGGCGGGTGAGGGATTTTGGAGCTTCTACCGTTTCGATAGAGTGCATAATGGGTCGTATATACGAGATAGTTAATCATGTACGGTAGTCGCCCGTTGATCTCGAAGTAATTGAGTTAGCTGATGCGCTGATGACTTATTTGACACCTAGTTTACAAATCCATATCAAAGGTGGCATGTTCTTCCGTAGCACCCGTCAAAACATTGACTCGGCTTGATTACTTAATACTATAAGGTAGTTATTATAAACAGTTTACATTTTAATATTGTAAACAATAAACATGTAATTATTAAATTATATTATTGTTTCTTAGAAGTAAAAGTTAGTTTTCGTAATTGATTAAATCATATAGGAATGCTGTGATTTAATTTTAATATAATTAGGGCCTGTTTTACCGCTTATTGATAAGGTCTCACATGGGCAGTGGAGTAACTACAAGGTGGCAAGCTGGCAAAATGCCATAGGCCCCCAGCCGGAAGGGACCCACGAACAGCCCCCCTAAATAAGTGGCAAGCGATTATTTTTTACAATAGTCGCTTGACGTGTTTTTGTATTGGATTGACATAGTGAAACGAAAACGAATTTGCCACGGGCCTCGAACGGTATAGTTACGCCACTGCATATAGGCACAACTAAATTGAGAGGTTCGCCATATAACATTTGTCAAAAAAGTTGTAGACAGTATAGCGGTGAAACAGGCCCTTATTATAGAAATTTGTGTGAACTCTGTAAACTGATCTGTCAAGTGACAAGGGTACAATAAGCCCAAATAACTATACACACACACAGCAAGTATGCTACTTTAGCCTTACCTTAGTTTTTCAAAATATTCGTCTAAATAATAAAGTAAAACTTTTCATCAAACAAATCATTGAAATATTTATCGCTCTTCAAAACAATAAAGTTGATATAATGTGAATTAATATAAAGATTAGAGAGCTATATTACAATACCGTCAGCGTTTCATCGATAGCCCATTCGTCGTGCATTATTCCTCGGATCGAGATATCAAATTGATAAGTGAGGCTTGTTGGCCGACGAGCCAGGCGTACCTCATTTCGGTCTTGTTGCTACGGTAATAAAGCTCAAAAGTGCTAAGTATAGTTGTCGCCGACTGTACTTTCTTGGCGGGCGGGCGGCCGGGCGGGCGAGGCATTATGAAATTGGCCGTATGTTAGACGCCGTTACTTACGATAAAATATAACCGCCTCGACTCATATCTGAACTAGCTCTTGCTAACCGACTCACGTCCCCCTACACATCAATTTTATCGATGCCATCAATAATTTATTAATAGATTCATATAATATGTTACGGTTATGACATACATACCAGTTAAATTTCTAAATAAATTATGGAAAATTTTATGTTTTATAATCGAGATAAAAAACACGCATAATTTTAACTATCTTAAGAGAGGATTTTTATGGGATGAAATTATAAAATTATTCAAATATACACAGTCACAGTAAAGAGGAAAGGCTTATATTTATGTATTATTTGAATGTAAAATTTATCATCCATATTAATCGGTAGCATTAATTTCAGTAAAATTATGCGTAATTATAAAATAGTGTTAATTGATCGATCCTCGAAATTGATAGATGGATAGACATAGGTAGGGAATCTATAACGAAATATAAGCAGAAGATACTAAGAGCCTGTTTCACCGCTTACTGATAAAGTTTCTGTTAGGCTATCTACAACTATTTCTATTGTGACAGATCCTCCATACAACATCAGTCTCTCTGTCTATATTATGACGAATTCTCCATACAACATCTGTAAAATAAAGTTGTGAATAGACTATCTGTAAGCGGTGAAACATACCCTAAGAGTAATGGAACAGAGAACAGAGATAGAAATACTAAAAAACTGTACGACTCAATGTGTGCTTAGTAAGAATCTTACTATAATCTCTATAAATTAATTTTGATTTTATCGACAGATAATGCCTACCGTGTAAACCTGTTTATAGTTGAAGCAGTATAACGATACCTATAATGATAGATGACATTATGTATATTTTCTGTGTATTTCTAGCTAATTATATTACAGGCTAATCAAATTTAGGGCTCACACTACCATGTTTGGAATTTGTTGTAAATTAACACGTAATTATAAACACTCGGTTGTGAACTCGTTCTAAATATGCTGTAGAGAATATTTTGTAATTGTTTACGTCCAACACCAAGTGGGTTTAATTTATTTGCATATTTAGTGTGTGATCCTGATAATTGAATTATAGAAAAATTTAATGATGATTAATTCATGTTATGTTTTGATTAGTTTCACCTACAATCCTTCTTTTTCTCAATTTCTTGGTTGTTGCTGTTCAAATATGAAACAGCTGGTGAAATCCATTTCCACGTGGGAGGATAGTTCATAAAAAGGCGATGTACTTTAAACGTTCTTAAACACTTCATCCGTAATGCATGTTGTAATGTAATGAGTGAGGTTGTAGTATCTCACCCGCGCCGTGTACAGGGGGTTATACCTGGGGGTAGCCGTAACATCACAGATTTATGGACTCATAACGCGAACCTTCGAATTTATACGATTGATTTCGCGTGCTACATTTTATTAATAAATAGCTCCTGCCCTCGATTTCGAGGGAAGCTGCGGAATCGATGGGCTCTCATATGATCTCTCCATTTTATATATTTATTTTATTCGTTAATGAAAATGTTCTATTCTCTGCTTTGTGTTTCATATAAAAAATCCTTCTATAAACTTTTAACATTTAGAAATGTAGAATGGTGTTCAAGATGAGCATTAAACAAATCTGAGACAATGCGTTGCGTGCTATCGTAACTAAAAAGGTGTCGTTAGTAATGGTTTGTGAACCATCATAAAGATGTCACGTGGCTGTTACCTGATTGTGGCTATCTGCGCGTAATAGAGCGTGCCTGCGCCGCCCGCCGCCGCTGGTACCGTGTGCTCATCCATTACAGGGTTACCATGTTTACTAAGTTTTACAGAAAAATATAAATAAAAATTTAACATATTCGGCCAACTTTTGATAGATAATAGCAGCGAGGTTTGGCTACCAGTAAAATGAGTTTCGAATTTAGCTACTCTAAAACCGACATAAAGTACCTCAAAGCAGCAAGGTGTGCCGTTATAGCTGTATGCAACATGTCAAATGGAATTTTCTATTATTATCGGAAAAAAAGTTTTATTTATTGGTTGGGTTAAACTATAGCATCGTAATGAGTCATGAATTTAAGCTTAGTTTAAAGTCTACTATTTTCGAAACGTATAAATAAATTTAAGACATAAGTGGAAAAAGCAGATAACTCACATTTAAAAAAACTCCCAGATTTTTGCGTTACTGGACGCTTTTGGACCCCAAAATTATTTTAAATTAAAATAATGTGGGTTTGATGTGTAGCTAGATACACTAACTAGATAATGAAATAGGCAAGTTACAAGATTTATCAAAATTTTATAGAAAAAAAGAGTATGTACTCAAAGGTTGCAATGTTATATGAGATTTTCATGTCCAATATGGTAACCCTAATCCTTCGTCGTAACACTAGTATGTTAGTACGCCACGTGAAACACGCAACCAAATATTGGCCAATTGTAGTTATACACCGTTACACCGGCGACTTATACTACCCGCAGCTTTATTCCACGCTAACTGTTCAACTGTACTACTATTTCCTCAGAAATATACAAAAAATATACTTCTAAAGGGATTCTTAAGGGGTATTTGTTATTATCATACTTTTGCTTCATTAAAAACAGGTAGAATACTAATTTTCTGACGTTACTTTTCTTTAATCACTTCATAAGTCACCGAGCAAGCATTGTGAGGGTTATCTAGTAATTTTTGATAGCCATTGGTCACTTAACACTTCAAATCGTTTCGGATGGATGTTTATTTAGTTTAACAGCACTTTGGCCCTTAGAAAGCATTCCAGTAATCTGAAAGCACACTTTACAATGAATAAGACACGATTTACGTAATTGGTAACACATGCTCTCATACTAAAGGTTATTTAAATACGATAATATACGTATTCAATATCTAAGTATTACTTAATAAAACAAACAATTTTTATATCTCATTTACTTTAAGAGATAGAAATAAAGTGGAATATATGAGACATTTTATTTTTTATAAACCATGATTTTGATGAGTAAATATAAGTTATATCTACGATAAATACGTGAATCATAATGTCTTGTTTACACGTATTAAGTAGATAATATATAGATATTAAGTAGATTATAATAATTAACTAAATTTTAACCTAATTTTAAGTCATTTAACTTGCAACCTTGCTACTAAATTTTGTGTTTACGTGAAGTTAATAACTTAAAATTTAGTTAAAATTTAGTTTCCTACTTATCTACTTAATGCGTGTAAACCAGACATAAGGGAAACGGCGTAATTTGGCTGTAGCTGTCATTGACCCCTAGCTAGCTTGTCACATTTTATCGTTTGTATTATCTATGTACTTAAATATCCTTTTGTAAATCACGATTTACAAAAGGATATTTAAGTTTTTACAATTCACTGCGGAACCATACTTAACATAGAAGAACTAGTATCCAGTGTCCTTCCCTGGGACTCAAAGTATCTTCATACCAAACAGTAAAATCGGCGCAGGGGCGAAGAAGTAACAGACAGACAGACTGACACACTCTGGAATTTTTGTTAATATTAGTATGGATATTAGTGAAATACGATTATTTACGTTAAGTTGGAGTCGTTTACGTATCACAATCGTTCCCCCCGTAACTTTTACGCTTGACTTGCCGCCGATCGGCAGGAAATTTTAATTTATGCGCTTGAGATTGTTTTTATTACAATGTTTTTATACTTGGAAAAACATTGTTTTTGTCGTATTGAGGAAGTTACAACAGTTTTGATTAACAATATTATTCTCGAAGCTAATTGTCCGGTAAATCGATTGAATTATGTGCATATTTGTATGCGCGGTGTATATTGATGATTGTTGATTACGTACTAGTATTATTTAGGCGTAAGAGAATCTTACTGTATGCCTGTATGTAATTTAGTTTGGAGGTACCGGTATGGTGTATTTTATTCCCGGGAAAAACGTCATTTTTCTTTTCGAAAGATATGAGGTCCGCGTGATTAACGAACTTCGGCACAACCGAGTTGCTGAGTCTAGTAAGTACCATAGGAAAAATTGTAACAGAGCCAGTCGACGGACCTACGAAATTTGGTCAGAATATGCCATTCCACATAAGTCTTGATATGTCTGCTGGGTTTGACATCGACCAACTTACTTAGATCCAAAATCTGTATTTGTTTCAACTTTCCTAATAGTACATTGAATATTTACTTAAAACAAGTGCAAAATTAATTGAAGTAGCAAGTTTATGTCCTGGGCAAAGATATTTAGTCCTGGGTTTCTATGATTTCCTATGATTTATGATCGTGTCAACTGTCAGGAAATAAATCTTTTAATGTAGTAATTTTTTTTAAGATTTTTAAAATTATTTAAACTAATAAAAAACCTACCAAATATCGAATTGAAACTACAAATTATTTTATAATAGCGTCCATAATTATTAAAATTTAAGACGTCCTTTTTAATTTTCCTGAATCCGAAAACGTAACATTAAGGACTTGTTCTGCATTTAAGCAATTTCAGACATATTGTTAAGTCGTGCTATAGTAGCGTAATTATTTTCTTCATAGCTTTTAATAGAATCGCTGATTTTTTGAATAACAGTCACAAGTCGAAAGTGACTTCATATCGTCGCTTAGAAAAATCGCTAAAGAAAATGTTCTGCCTTGGGGCCGCGCTCAGCTCTTTGTTAATTGCAATTATTTGATCCGCAACGTTACAAACTCTACATATCGAAAGCGTTTGAGCAGAGATTTAAACGGACAGCTTCCGCGTTGTAAAAAGTTAATATAGAAATCATTAATTATTGTAATATCTGTATCGGACCGCTGCACGTAACAATACGACACGCTCGGCGGCGCCGCTGAGGCCGGTGACTCAGCAAAAACCTCCAAATCCTCCGGATGATTTCTTCCAATTACTAAAATTAATTTATCTTATGATCATCTATCTTCCGGAAGCGTCAATAGCGATACCGTTGTAAACGAGAAATCCTTATTCACCGTCCGTTTGTCGGCCTCCCGGTGGTGCCGTAGAAAGCCGTAATTGAGTTGGTAATTAGAATGTTGTTGTAATTAATTGGTATGCACAATAATTATGGCGACTAATCTCTACTGCATTTATAGGAAAAATGTCGGAAAATAGTTATGGATAGGTGCGGTAGTAAGTGTTCTATAGTCTAGTATGCATTCGGTAAGGACACTTCAGTTTCTTTAGCTGTCATTTTTGAAGATTTGTCAAGGTATTATAAGACGGCCCCTAGATGATCAATTTTATTGAGCAATGTCATATATTGTACAAAATAATTGATCGTTTAGGGTTAATATTGAGGATTGCTCAATGATTGAAGAAAAGTTTGAGCGAGTTTAATATTTATTGCACCATATTTTTATATCGCATATCCTGTAGGGTCAGTATTACTTAATATTTTTCAGTCTGTCTATCTTTCATATTACTGAGGACTACACGGGATCTATCATACTATTCTACAGCTGAACGTCATACCATCGAGCACTTCATAATATTTATTTGAACAATATTTTTGATCGTTTGGATTTAAAGCGACTTTCAATCATTTTGAACAATAAAACGTATTGTTCAATGATATTGTAGGTCTAGGGGGCTGCCTAATAGGAACATGATTCAAAATACCAAACTACTTTCAGATAACTATGCAAAACTTCGCTTCATTCTTATTCAGAAGAAACAACACGCGTGCGAATCTTTAAATAGCGCTGCATGAAGATATAGAAAATCTATTATGTTGCTCTAAGCACTGTCTGGAACACATCTCGATACGTAGAAAATAAGAAGGGAATAAGCGTGTCGTACAGCACTTATCTAGATCTGAACATTCCGAGAACGGAGGACTCCGCTACCAAATATCATGACTACCGTCTTACAAATGAGAAAATTTCGCTCTAATTATTTATGAATGTGTTATCGTCATATCTCAGGAGCTCACGACCCGGCGTCTGTGCACGACACGAGCAAAACCGTTGGTAATTAGCAAATGTGGCTTTCTTTGTTCTCATGGCACGTTTCGCATTGGTTTACCGTCTATTTCTATATGCAAATCGCGGTGTATATTCGAGAAGAGTCGTCGATGTATCTTTAATAGAGCTCCATTACTTTCATTAAGGCTATCGAGGACAGCTCTATCGCATAGCAGCCGTCATGCCGCGTGTCGGCGCGATGACGACGCCGGCGCCGCTCACCGCCCTCCGCCGCCCGATGCACTGCCGCCCGCTATCCGCCTGCGCTTAATTGAGAATACAAACAAACGTAGATAATACGTTTAATCATTACACCGAGTACCGCGACAGCCCGAGTAATCCTAAATCTCGTTATGGAAATGTCTGGAATACTTAGGCATCTATAATAAATTACATTTCAGATTATCGTATGATCCAATCGTAAATTAAGACAAGATACATAATTAAGGCGAATAAATAAAATGGTTGGCATTTCAACGGGAGCACGTTCGATTCCGCCGAGCGATACACACGTCCTCCATTTTGAGCTATCGGCCCTCTCAATAAAGTGTAGTTTGATTCGTTACATTTAATTGCGATTCAATCGCCAACAATATTGAAGGAGCAGAAGAGTGCGGAGGTGGGACGGGACGCTGAATGTCACGACAAGATTTTTAATTACGGGCGCGATATCATCTGAGGGCGAACTCCCGACTATAACTCGGCGACACATCGTGGTATTACGATTCAATAATTACTACGTGTACGCGCAGCCCGCCGCATATAATCGTATTATCTAAATTTAATTAGGACTTCGGTTATGCCGTACGCAGAGCCGGCCGCGGACAAAGTGGGAATGTCGAATATGATCCGGTGTTTATTTTCGTTCTAATGCGGCTCGCTTGTCGCGTTGTCGCGCGGAGGACAATTAAAAATACAAAAAGTGGCGTTCAGACGTTCATTGTCTCCGTTATTAATAAATTCATTTTACTGACTCGGAGAAGACGTGTATTTTATTCGCTTAAGTGGTTTCACATTGTTTTATATTTATGTGCGGTTATTTTCGGCGAAGACATTATAATGCAGTTTGTGGGGGAAGACTGTGGCGGCTCACACTTACTCCATTAGAGATATTCGAAACCTCGCCAGTCGGTAGTCGGGAGTGCACTCATAAATCTACTTTTCTTGTAATAACACACGTTCTATGAATGCTGTGTATTATTGTTTACGGAATTTTTAGTTTGGCCCCTGTTCAGTGTAAGCTCATTAAACAAAATATATTAGTCTCCAAATGTTTTTCTTTTTTTATCTTCGACAGCGTTTTAACATTGCGGGCAAGCTGTCGAAGATAAAATAGCTTAAAAATAAGTGTCTCAATTTCATATCATAGATTTCATATAAGACTTTTTACTATAATACTGCTACGCCACACGAAATATTATCATAGGATATTGACGCCTTAGAATAAAAATATTTGTAGATAATTGAATCTACATTCTAGGCTTAAACAATTTCTATCAGGTTTGAAACAAACCAATATCCATCTTCAATTAACCTGCGATGTCCACCACATTAGACATAGAGCAATATTTTCGTTTTACTCGAGCAGCGCGACACGCGGGACACGTACGGGCTGCATTTACTTTACTGCTTTATATTTTAAAGGTAGGAGCTCTTAACCATACGTCCGTTTTTATGGACGACTCGACGCGTTATGGCTCGCTGTCACGTGAGCGTCTGATTTGAGCTATCCCGGTAAGAGGGTAGCATTAAAATTGTTACTTTTTACATAAAAAGTACTTTTCACGTAATCATGCTGTATTGTGTACTCATAGAAGAACGAATAGAAAAGCTAGTGCGTACTATATATTTCCTGACTCAAATAACTACGAGCGAATCGATAAATACTACACTTGACGCTATTACAAACAATTATTTATATAGCAATGTTTTTTTTTTTGCAATTTTTACTCAATAGCAATGATGACAACAGGTAGGTACTAGCAATATTCACAAACCATATAGTAATATTCATAGTTTGATGATCAATAAAGAAATTTCAATAAATTTAATAATCGAACAAACATACAACCTCTCATAAAATACCATTTTTACTCTATTATGGGACAGAGCCCTTCGCGTGCGAGTTCAACTTGCACTAAGCCGATTTTTATATAACATTTTTTTTTATCTGTGAAAGAACTTCGCCGTTGTGGGTAACCGTCTCGACACCAGAGAACATTAGGCTAAAGACGGGTAATTTTAAATGATTACTGCTACATATATGGGTATATGGGTTGCCTTATCTTATCTATATTTAATTTTATATCACATTAAAGGAGTCTTTAATCTCATATTGGTTACTTGTTAGCATTTAATTTGGTAATTTTCATTTAAATTTATCGTGAATCCGACATCTTTACTTTATATATCTCAAATTCTGCCTAATATGGAGTCGTCTTTATCGTAAGCGTAGGTTTAATGTCGATACATACTGCTAACCTTTAAATTTACAATAATTGCTTATAATTTCGGTTTGTTTTGACGCCTGTAGTGAAAAAGCCCAAAAAAGAAGACAACTCTTAATTTTCGATCAATGTAGAGCTACCAAAAACGGCCGAGTTTTTTAATGTAATTAAGTTGTTTTTCTATTTACGGTAACTTGAAAAACAATGTCTGTTGTATTCGATTTAAATTTTACTGACGAACCTTAAATTTTGTCGACCCTACGAAATACCCCGTAACAACAAACTGCAAGTCTCCCATCGTCCATCAAATACAATCACCAAAGCCGGTATTATACATGATTTCCTGACTTATAAATGGATAGAAGAGGCTACGCAACAAAGTGAAACAAGATCCACTCCGCTAATCCGACAAAAGCGAGCCTTGTTACCCTTCAAATTTATTTATAAGAAAACTCTCGGACAAGTCGTTAATACCTATAAAGTAGGGGCGAGAGAGGCGCGAGGTTTATAACTCACGTACCGAACTTTACGCGGCCGACACATAAAATAATAGGTGTAAAAACTTACACGGGAATGTACTCAGTGAGCGGCGCGGACGTCGGACCGCGGCCGGCGCGTCTTCGCACCATCCTAGTTCAACATATTCACCACTTTAATCGCTTATCGACTACATTTTATGAAAGATCAGATTTCATACAAGCTGCTATCGAGTCTTTTTATTTTTCTTTCACAGATTTTATTTCACAGATTTACAGGTTACACGGATAGTCGTACTCCATCAATAGAGATAAGAGTCATGGAGTTACTGTTTCATAATACTTATGTATCTATCTTTTGCCCGCGGCTACTTGATCGGGTGGGAATAAAAAAATGTGTGATATTACTTATTTTTGGGAACATGTTTTATAAGACTTAGAACCTGTTTTACCGCTTACTGTTAAAGTATGTTAGACTATCCAAAGCTTTTCTGACAGATTCTCCATACAAGACATAGACTATCTGTGAGCGGTGAAACAGTTCCTAAAAGTAGCCTATGGTACTCTGGAGAGTTCCATAGGCTACGTTTAGGATGGATCCTTTCAACTAAGTCTGTGCCAAAAATCAAGGCGATTGAATACTTCGTTTAAGTGCGAAGCAAGGGTAGGCAAACAAACACATTTTCCCATTTATATTAGGAGAGATTTTTTTTACTACAGATGGGACTCCAAGTTGCTTGAGCACAGGGTGCAACTCCATGCTCCGGTAGCGAGGTTCCCATAAACATATAATAATTATTTATTTTATTTATATTTAATATTTACTTACACTAGAGTAAGGACCTCTTGTTACTAACAGTGGATGAAAATCTTAAATAAATATTTTTTTAACTTTTCCCCTAATATTATGATTCACAGTCCCCACAGGACCGATCAGAATTCCCGATTAAAGTCCAACTGCGCTCGATCGCCGATTTACGTAACACGAGATAGTCCATCTTATTAATTAATCGGCAACGGACGAAAAGGCTCTGTTATAGACGCCATAGGGGTAACGTGGAGTTATTATCTTGCATATATCATGTTAATGAGCACCTTTCCACCTCGTATTGTCGAATTCAGATATCACTGAGGAAACAAACGTCGGCTTATCCGGCATCTGGGCGCGCACCGGTAATCGTTAACCCCGAGGTGATATTATTTTGAATATTTTAACCATATTTAACTTCTGAGACCCGAGCTGTAGAGTTTAGTTTACGTATGGGACGATATTAATCGAAATCGGAACAGATAGAGGCCTAGGGCGAGGCGCGTGCGTACGCGCACCTTGCACTTTCCGAACACAATAATTAATGTCTATTTTATTGTAATACGCATTGTTGTTATTGCATTCGATAAAAAGTAACAAGTGTGTCTATTCTTTAATATATCGCATCTCATAACAAATTGCATGTACTTCATTTTGTATTGTAATAACACGAGCACCCATACTCTAATAATATTCCCTTATTCGTTTATGTTACTCGCGTTTTCAAGGGTACAGTAGACAAAAAGGAGGTTTCTCGACTCTCATACCAATCACATAACTCTACGAAGGGACAAAAATATAAAGGGATTGAATGAAGTTTCGTTAACATTAAAGTATCCGGCCGCAAGTCAGGCTTATCGAGCGATCTGGCAACATTAATATATAGTGATGGCGATGGCGTACGGCGGTCATATTTGCATGCCGGTTATCCCGGTGACCGGGGTCAATCAGCGTCTATGCTCCAACTATAAATTTCTTTTAATAAGACACAAATGCATCTTTCTGTTCGTTTTCGTATCGCGGGCCCACAAATTTAAATAAAACACTTATCAGATTCGACAGGTGGGGCGTTTTTGTCCTTTTTACCGTGCTGTAGGTTAGGGTTAGGAAATAATCGATTCACTACGGAAAGACAGTTTATGGTATACAAAAATAATGCTAATTTTCAAACTGTCTTCCATTTAACGTATACTTTAAATGAAAGACAGTTTGAAAATGATGAAAGAAAAAGCTAAATATTGTGATGACACTTATAAAATTTTCTAAATGGCGTCTATAAAAAATAAATTGTTGATTTATAGTCGACCGTACCAACTTGGCTCATAACTATTCAGAATAGTTAGGCATTTATCATTAGTCTGTCTAATAGCAATATTCATGGCGTATTTAATCAGTCGTTGCCCACCCACGGCCCTCCTCGTCACCATCGGTGAAGGCATCGTCATACTAATTTCCTACAAATAGCCCGTGCAATAAATATTTAAGATTAATCAGATTGGGCGCTAGTTAGTTAGCAGAATACTAACGATGGTTAAACACTCGATACGCTGCGGTTTCGCCCTGGAATTTACTTTTATTTCACAATCGTTTTGTTCCCTGCACCTTAACTAATTTTATGTTCCGCGATCGCAGCGAGAAAACTGAGATATTTGCACTACGAATATAAACTAAAATCTTAATAAAATACTTTGAATGTTACAAACGTTTAGGTTATTGCCTATCTGTAATATCTATTTTACACGTTTTAAGTAGACAAGTAGGTACATAAATTTTAAGTGAATTATTGGATGTAAAAATAAAATATAGTAGCAAATGACTTAAAATTAAGTTAAAATAAAAAAGCGCCCGTGGCTTAGTGGGAAGACCTTCCTTTCGCACTTAAGATTTTCATATGTATCCCGGGTGAAAACATATATAAAGGTACAATGAGATATTTTTTTTATTTTTACTTCGTAATACGGAAACTCATTGCCGTGGAAGAGCCATGCTTTGGAACGAATGGTCCGGCTCGACCAGGAAAATACCACTGCCTTAAGAAACTGGCACGAAACGACTCTGGCGTTGTGTTTCGTCGAGTGAGTTGTGTGTAATTAAAAAAATAAAAAGTTGTGTTTATTGAGGACCCCACTCCCTATACCTTATTCCATTTTCCTATTCCTTCATAAAAAGCCGCTAACAAACTTGCAACTCCTCTGATGTTATTTCTGAGGGCAATGGCAATTGCTTTTCGTCAGGTTGCAATACTGCTCGTTTGACCCTTAAATATATAAAAGACATGGGTCCTCAATTTTTTTATCGGAACTCTTCTGAGATCAAATTTTTTGACGGTGAGTAAGGGCCTGTTTCACCGCTTACAGATAGTTTATCTACAACTTTAATTGACAGATGTTGTGTTGTGGATAGCCTAACAGAAACTTTATCAGTATGCGGTGGCGGTTTATCAGAAACTTTACC
>JAOTAV010000001.1:2438627-2448664 GCA_026546445.1 Cyclargus thomasi | reverse complement strand
ATTGACAGATGTTGTGTTGTGGATAGCCTAACAGAAACTTTATCAGTATGCGGTGGCGGTTTATCAGAAACTTTACCAGGCCCTTAATCAATTTGAGGCATTAGCTACTGAGTTTATTCCACTAAAATTTACACTACTTATCAAGGCAATGGTACTGACCGTTGTCCTTATAAGTGGTGTAAATTTTAACCTCATAATTACTTCATAGTTGTAACTAAGACACTAGCATCGTAAACCAGAAATCATCTAAAATAAAGATACCTTCAATACCAACACCACGATAATGCACTATTAATGTATCTTAAAAACCATTCGTACTAAAATGTGTAGTGAATTTCCATATTTAGCTCGCAGATAGCGAGGTGTAAGTTACAGTATGGCTGATTTGTTAGACTTTGGCTACCTATCAAGCTACAAATTGTATATCTAAGATCGATACGGGGTAATGAAGAGGGCTCAGCATTTAAATACATTTGCATATTAGAATGCGCTCTATCTACTACCGAACTGCCGTCTACCGACTACCACAATGATAATATGAACACGATACCTGCTACAAAGCAATTGTGTATTGTTGCTAGAAATGCTCAAGGATATTATTTCTGCTTCCTAACACATGCATTGTGTCTGTCTATTTTACATCAAATTTTTAGGCGACGCTTTTCACCACACAGATAAATTTTTCGTCTAAACGAGCATTAATTGAGCTCAGACCTTGATGAATATTTTTTAAGCATTCGGTGGCAGTATATCTGCGGTATGCGGCGCGGCAGGCCGGCGGGTCAGCGAGTCGGCGGGTCAGCGAGTCGGCGGGTCAGCGAGTCGGCGGGTCGGCGGGCCGCAGCAACGCGCCGGGCCGCTATAATTATTCGTGCTCATTAAGTAGACGTCGCCGAGGCTGTATGTCAGCGCATTAGCATATTATATGGCGATATTATACAAATATTAACTTTATGAACGGCATTTAGCTTTAAATTGAAGTGATAGTTTAATTTAATGTATTATTATGTTGTTTTTTTGTTGTAGTAGCCCACACTAAACTAGTAGTGATTTCAAAATATTTTATGGAATTGTCTACGATATGTGATAATGGCTGTATGTTAAAATTATAATATAAGCTATCTTATTTAATAACAGTTGTTCTTTACGTTAAATTAAATTATTTAGTTGTTATGAATTAAAATAATAATTCAAAACAGGACTTCACCAATAAGTTGCAGTGTTATGATTTTTTAAAATAATTTTTAAGTTAGTTTTGCCGTGGGAGAGCCATGCTTCGGCACGAATGGGCCGGCTCGACCGGGGTTATACCACGGCCTTATAGAAAACTGGAGTGAAACGGCATTGCGCTGTGTTTAGTTCAGTGAGTGAGTTTACCGTTCGCCCAACTTTCCTAATCCCCCTATCTCTATTTCCATTCCCCAATTGTATCCTAATTGTATAAAATGTACCTAGTTTCAAATACCCATTAAAATTGCAAACTAATCCAGTCTTGTTAGTTGATAGTAATATAATATAATAAATAAATAAATTAGCTGTTATATATAGTGTGCTCGTGCACCTGATAAGTCATTAGACTTATCTGACACCGTAAGATCACCGGCATTGAGGTACAAAGTGTATGTTTATAGTAAAATGAAGACATATCATTTTCTTGACCGACAGGTTTTTGTAGAGCTATTCAACATATCAAAATATAGGCTTCCAGTCCACTGCATAGCGCTGTTCCATTGACAGTAATGATATCATAGTTTTGACTGGTACTGCATATCGAGAAACCTCCAAAGCAGAGTCTAAATTTAAAAATATTATATATTGCATTCGTTGTTGTTCTTCCTCTTTTACTCAGATGATATGAGATGAAATCTTTTACTTACCTTAATCTAGAAGTTATATTTATGCAACATTTAATACATCACAATTTAGGAAGTAGACCTAAATTCTATAATAATCCTATATTCCTACCCAATTCTAAGCAGTATAGGCCTTTGATACAGAATAACTTAAAATAATTTGCGCCAATTTTTTTCGTCGCACAATAAATTTTATGCGACCACCCAAGGGCTACAGAACTAACTACGGCCTTAGCATAGCGACTGAGAAGATTTCTATAGCAAGATAGAAAATATGCAAGATGGATGCACAAAGGAACTCTGTAAGTTTATCTTAATATGTGTCAGTTTGTCCATACTTTCGTATGTCTACTGACGCTATGCAAGCTTTGCAGGTAGAAAGTAACACTATATATACCTAAATACGACAAGGTTCTCATGGCGATGGGCCGATAGCAATTAATATGCGATGTGTAGCAGTCGTAAACAAGTCACGGACATATGCCAATATGCTGGTGCCGTTACCGCGCGATATTCCTTAGATTTCGATGCATCATTTCTATGCAAGCTTCGAACCTCATTAACGACTTGATATACTGTTATACTGGTGATTCTGTAATTTGTAGAAGCGGATATTTTATTGCTAGGCAAATTACACTGGATGTTACATGATTTAAATCATGTTTTTTGTTTGTTTCTGTCCTGTGACGTATATGCTCATTGTCAATATGTTTTTTTTTTGTATTTTTTGGAATGTTGAAGGTATGTTTTGTAATGTCAAAATTAGTGACTAAATATTTTTATAGAGATTTCTTCGAACTTTGGTTTTATGACATTCCATCGATACTAATATTATAAATACGAACGTGTGTCTGTCTGTCTCACACCTGCTCGTGCTCAAATGGCCGAACCGATATTGCTGGAATTCGGTATGGATATACTTTGAGTCCTGGAAAAGGGCATAGAATAATTTTTTGTCAGTAAAATGTACAATCTCAGTGCAATAAACGACTTATTACCCAACATAGATGTGGGCATCACGTAGTGTCTATAAGTAAAGAAAGTATATCAACAGCAAACTTGAATAAGGAAGGCTCCTCATTTAATCAGTGCGTATTAGTATAGGTAATCAGAGATAATGAGTGTGTGCGAGCGGTATGGTAATGCGGCTATCACACATCGGCGGTGGCGCCCTCTATCGCGTCATCGGGCGCCAGCTCTATGACGCGATAGCTGGATGTTAATGAAATTTTAGTATTCTTACTAATATTATGAATGAGATAAATTTGTACTTTTTCCACGCTCTTATAAAGCAACTATTCGACTTAATTTTGGTATGAATATAAATACTTGGTTGAACCTTACTAATATTACAAAAAAGTGTGTTTTGTTGGTCCCTCCAAACAATAAAAAAGTACTTATTTTCGTTGAAGGTTGGCTCTTTCTCTAATCTCTAACGAAGGAATCAACTGATTTTGGCATCTACTTACACTCAGTTTGGCGTCAACATAAACTTAGTTTGGCATCTACTTAAACTTAGTTTGGCATCTACTTAAACTTAGTAAATTAATATAGACCGTTTTTGGTCTTAGAAAAAGTTCCCAAAATATTCATACATCATAAAAGCCGCCGACAAAACCTGGGTTTTTATAAATTTCTTTTTATGACATGCGCAAATGCAATGGACGCTTTTTACAATGTTTTCCTATGAAATACTTGGGAGAAGTTCATTCATAAACAAATAAAAAACTTTTACTACAATATATCTTCCACATTTGATAGAACATTAACCAAATATCAAACCAACAAAAAACACCTCGCACCAACCTCTGTGACCCGATAATCAAGTTTATTTAGTTCGTAGACGTTGAAGTCATTTATATAGCGTTATCGTTAATAGAATTTTAATATAGCATGCAAATGGCGCACCGCACAAACGGTTCAGAAACCTGTCATGATACGAGTAGATAGATGACCTACCGCAAAGTTGTAAAGAACGTCGGTACTCGCTACTCGGTACATACCTAGGTCGATTTACTGACGTAAAAGCTCGCAACGCACAGCATAATAATTAGTCATTAGAAGTAGGTAGCCGGGGAGTGGGGTGGGGCGGGGTAGGGCGGGGTGGGCGGCCGTCTGTTTCAGCTTATCTGAAATTACATCTTTTATGGGCATCCGCGATTATTCCGCCTGCGGCTTGCACGGCACTGAAAATACCGACTTGCCTGTAATCCTTAATTGCTTCTATGAAATGTTTCATTTTCTGTCCTGATTTTTTATGATTATATTTTTTTTATAAAAAAATTGTTTTTGTAATTATTTTCGAGGAAGGATCGTTGTAGCAACTTGTAGCTCTATATATATAGACAAATTCACAATATTGTGAATCTTGAAGTTTATTATTTTTAAAGTTTAATGCTCCATTTTGTCATGATCTGTCGGCTGGGTTTAAAATAATACGTAATTTACTTAAATCCGCATACGGGCTCTGTTTCAGCTTCCCTGATTATAAATTATTATTCAGTTACAGTGTTACCTGCAACTAAAATGAATAGTGAATACGAACATTACCTAAGCAAATTGCTTAACACTCGCTCAGTGGGAAAACAAGGTGGATAAAATCTAATATCTGTTGTTGCTCGCAGTGTATAACAACAAACGAATAATTCAGTGGAGTTAAGTTGAATTCATAATCAAGTAATTTATGTGCAAGGCGAATAAATTAGTTCCGAGCCCGCCAGCTATAACTTACCCTAATAAATTGAGTAAAAGAGGAGAACCGGCGAACTCTATCTCCAAATACTAATAACTTTTACCTAAGTTTTTTGTTTTTAATTTTGATTTCCTTACCGTTCCCCCCATGTTTATGTTAGATCGTTCAGAGCGATTGACGATAAGAATTATAAATGTTAGCGACTTGGGGTAAATAGGAATGATTAAAAGTGTAAAGAATGTAATTCAGAATTCTGTTTTTGTTATCGCTCGATATAATCACATTTTAAGCAAGTTACACAGATATAGATTCATACTATTTATAATCAGTAGTAAACATTTTTAAAGATGAACCAAAAGAAAATGTCTGAAATTGTCTAACAAAGGAAAAAATTTAGAATTCATCAAAATGTTTGACATAGCGGTTTTTCCTTGAGTGCTATCTTTTCATGACTCAAAGGATGTGTGAAAGTCGAATCAAACATAAAACTAAACCGAGTTATTTTCCTGAAAGAACCGGTTTTTATGGCGCACTGTGTTAACATTGATTACGAATTTCAGCTGTTTTTAAATATTATACCTTTAGTGACTCAATGTTTAAATGCCCAATATCTATTGGCTCTACAGTCCACAGCATGGAATTTGACATGGTGTGATTTCGTTAATATTTGGATCATGTACGATTGAACTGTATAAAAATATTAAGACTGAAAATATATCATAAAAAGGACATTCGGAAAAAAAATTATGGAGGACCACTAAGGATGTGACTGGGTGATATTATGTTATGAAATAGATATTTTAATATAGTAGTAACTATAGTAGTGTAATAAATAAAATACCTTTCTAATGATATATGTCACGTCGTTATTGATACTTGTACCATTTTGTCTTCATCAAAGAAGGACCTTTGGATAATAAAACATTCAAATGTTTTCAAATTCGCAAATTACAAGAACCTTAATTCTTTTCAAAACTTTACAGTGTAAATTGTGTGTAGTCAATAGTTGTTAATTATACAATAGAAATTAACATATTATGAGGGTGTCGCGGCGGAAGCGCGTCGTAATTTGTAAGTTTTGTGATTAATAAAGTGTACTAAAGCGTACTAAGTGTGACCAGAGCTGGACAGATTAGCGGGCACTTTATCACCTATACGAGCCAGCGTCGCGTGACGGATCTCGTTTGGAACTCATAAAAGAGTCCAACGAAATACATAGATAACACCTGCTTTACGTCGCGGGCCTCCCACTTGTTCGGTTTTGTGTCAGTCACGCGGGAGGGTCACTAACTTGTAAATGAATAGATTAGTTTTATTGAGTCCTAACTTGGGTGTGGGTAGCAACTACTTCATTATTATTACATTCGTACACACTTCATTATAACTTGATTTCTGAAGTTGAATGGCTGGTGTAGACTCTCGTCGAGACACAGCGAGACCGACACACCCGAGAGTTCTCGGCGAGAATGTACAGGCGATCATACATCTGATCAAAAGTTCTTTTGATTGGTTATCGTTTTGACGTTAGCGAATCGCAAGCGTTAGTGAATTGATAACCGAGTCGGTCGAGTCAGGCACAAATTGCGATTACCAGTTCCATCCGGAAGAGTTTTTGTTGTTTTAATCCGCGATACGTTATAGACGCGCACCGTCTTATCGGCTCGGATAACTCACGCTTCCACCATTATCCTCCAGCGGCTCACATTATAAAGGTGTTCGCTGGATTATAGGCACTTAGAATTTACATAACATTTTCTGTCATTTGCTTATCGCTCACATGACAAGACTCGCGCATTATACATGAATATATTTGACGAATTTTAGTAGGTGCGGCGGCGAGAAGTAGCAGAAATATCTGCGAGGGTTTAACGGAGGGAGCCGGGAGCATTTGAATAATCGCGCTGCGCTCAAAGCCGGGGTATTATATGATAATAATTTCACGCGCGAGCGCGCCCCGGCGGGTGCCTCATGGCCCCCCACTCTCCTCCGTCTCACCGTGTCGCCTTCGAGGTATGTGTGAAAACACCACGATCGTTATAATAGTCAAAAGTTGCATTGTATGTAGTAGTAAGGGTGAGTGAACATCATCAGCTTTTGGACTAAGCTGATGCTCTGGGTGAGCATCAGCCCGTTGAAGATACAAGTAAAATAATTTTGATTATAATATTATTTACTGCTAAAAATGTAGGTTTTAATATTTAACATTATCATATAACAAATTCCTTTTAATTATCTTACAAATTAAAAATTCATTATGATATTCATACGTCATGGACGGTTGAGCGTTAAATAGGCGTGAATTTTACATCATAATAATTGCTACAAGTCTTCATAAAATTACAAATTATAATTTCTTGATGCGCTATCAGTAGCAGGCGTTAAGTTACGTTGTAATTATTAATTTGTTCATAAAGTAAACTAACAGCACGGTGAGTGAGCACGCCCGCGCCCGCCCCACTTCATAAACAGATGATTAATACTATACTTTATTACAATGTAAATAAATTAATTAAGACATTTGTTTTATTAATCTAGTTATCACGCTCGTATCTAAGCAATAATGTTTTAAGTGCCCGGTAAGTTTAATGCTTTGTCTGGCTAATTTCTGTTAGGTAGGTACATTAAATATAAAATACCGGTTGCAGTTTTTATCAGAAAACAAAATGACAAACATCACTTCAAAAGATATAATATTAGGTACATCTAAGATTATCAGGAATTTACCTAGATATATCTCTTGCCGCTGACCAGAATTTCATTATCTACAATAATTATACTTTACTAGCTGTTGCCCGCGACAACGTCCGCATGAAACTTAATAAATTATCCCGTTTTTTTATTATTTTTTGATTATTGCTCGGTTCTTATTGGTCGTAGCGTGATGTTATATAGCCTTCCTCGATAAACGGGATTAACCAGCACAAAAATATTTTTTCAATTCCTGATATAAGTGCGTTCAAACAAACAAAGAACCTCTCCAGTTTTATATTATTCCCTTATAGATGAACTTTATCTGTATTTTAAAGGCACACATATTTTAAAAATATATTACATTTTGTTTACTTATGAAGGCGAGCGCAATGTGCACCCATTTATATAATGATTAATGTATCGATACGTCCAAGATACATATTAACTAAGTATAAATAGAATAAATGCATTTCCTTCCAAACTGATAATGGGTACCCTTTGTTGTCGTAATACACTTTTAAAAATGTGAATAGCTATAAACCTATAATTAACTACGAACTTCATGCACCAGTAAATGTAGACATTTATTTCCACACTAGTTTATCTATTTGGGCACACAACCCCGCCTTTATCTGTCATCGTTCTTAACGTTTTAAATGATAAACAAGAGCATACAAGGACACGTATCAATCGACTTTACAGTGTATCCCGTTAACCTAAAGTCCTCTTTGGGACGTTAGAAATTGTTCACTTAAGGCATTCCGCGCGTTTCCCTAGCGGGTGACTTTACGTACTGCGTTTACTCGAAATTATTTTAATATGCAAATAAGAAAATGTGAAGGAATTGTATTTGTATGTCGGCGGTACGCAGACGTATTGTTAAAATTAATGGTGGAGCGAGATTAGAGTGCTGCTAACTGCTACATAGCGGACTCGCTGTGGGGCGGTAGGGCTCGTTCTCAGAAACAAATGAAAGCACATAATTACTAGGCCGCCCGCTCTATACCCAAGGATTTACATGAAAATGCTAACGAGGACGCGTATGGCATTTTTGACCGCTCTTAAATAGTCCTCCAAGTAACCGGATCCGCGGATACTTCGATACATAAACCACTAATCATAATATACCTATCAAATGAAATTACATTAACTTTTTAGATATTAACTATCTTCTAGCCTCCAAAGCTTCAGCTGTGGTTAAAACACCGTGAGTTGTGTCCACAAAAAAAATCACAATCAAGTGCTGCTTCACAAAAGAACATTGATGTTATGTTTTTACAAATTTCGGCCCAAAAGTTCATAAGTGATAAGATCTTAAAGAAGTTTTATAAGCATGGTAAAAACGTAACAAAGAAATATAATTTGTACTACTTTACATACAATAGGAGTTCTGGAAGTAAATCTTACGTTAATGTACGCACTAATTAAATACGGTTATTACATACGAAATGTTAGGAAACCGGTAGCTTTAGAACAATACAATCCATCTTATGTAATTAAGTAAAGAATTATTCTAAGCGTCAAAAGGATACAGTATGTACTGATGTAGATTGTAGACTCCAATCATTCTTTATAATTCATTCATGCTTTCAATCGATATTGGTTCTCAAAACGCCTATTATAATAATATCCATGGACGCTTAACACCACGTCAACCTGGCCCTGTGCTAAGTACCCGAAGGACTTGTGTTACTGGTACCAGACAACGGAAATATATTTAATAATTTTAGACTATACACATATTTAAGATATTTATTATATAATACACATATTTAATATATATCCATGACCCAGGAACATTGAAAAACTTTTTGTTCCGTCGGCCGGATTCGAACCCGCGACCCCCGGCGTGAGCTACCAAAGTTCAACCACTGCACCACAGAGGTCGTCGTCGTCGAGAATTATGATTATGGTTTTGGGAGAAGACATATATTTTGAAAAAAGTTGGCCTTTATTTACATTTAAACTACAATTATAAGAAATTAAATTATCGACTTAACATTACAAAGTAAAATATGCAAACTTAAAAAAAGAGTATAAAAACTATAAAAAGAAAACCTTTTCCAAATCGTCCCTAACTGACATAGTATCAAGCAAAGTAATAGCATTTTTAAATATTTTAATTTTTGACCAAAATAATTGAAACACTTTTGCACATCCTAATCAAGTTACTTCAAAAGTATTTTTATCACAAACATCCATTACGATATGCTGCTGTCCAATTACGAGTAAGCGACTAAAAGATATTCAAATTAGTGTTTAATCGTCGATATTACACATTGATATTTCCTGAAAACAAAAAACTGGTCAGATCGCAGATACCCAGATCGTTGTAGCAATAAACTTTATCTCGAGCTGTACCAATTTAATGCGCGCTTCAGCGTTTTTCTCGTCAGATATCGAAGTATAATTATAGTCAGAGCGGCGATTAACATCTGTCGACTATTAAATAAACTCAGATTATAAGGGTTCAATTGTGAGTAATTATTCTTATCCGTCGGATGTTCTTAAAGCCTGCCTCGCCCGACGTGTGCTCCGGCATAATTTTCTCATGATTCGCAACGAAATCAAACCTACTCTACCCTTTTATTAAGCAGTCACAACGGTCTGACTGCCTAATGTTCCTGTCTATCTATCTACTGCTGATAATTGCGTAATCGCTCATAAACCCTTTGTGGCGCATTTGCTGTCTTAATTGCATATTTTAGGCATCACACCGCGCTAATTTGCATATTTCGAGTTGAGTGTCAGAAAATATAATTTTGAATAAAACCATCGGGTCCGCTTTTATTTTAAGCCTC
>JAOTAV010000001.1:2416458-2436431 GCA_026546445.1 Cyclargus thomasi | reverse complement strand
CGTGGTTGGATACCACTGCTGATCCTGGCGACACAGGAGATACAGTGGTGGGAATGTGTGGTGGGCCCAAGCCCGTTAAAAAAAATACGTAAAAGTCGATATATTTTCCACGGCCATAATGCGAGCTCGTAATTGTCATAGACATTTTACGACGCGATATTCGTGAATGCAATCTTATTTTTTGGGAACAAATGGCGAAACAATAAGTCGTACCCTTACACGAATAATAACAATAAAATAGAGAGGCGATCGCGGGCGGCGACTGGTTCAATCAACGAGTCAGATTTATTTTTATGAAAATTGGCATAAAATCGCGCGGGTCAGGGGGCTGGGCAGTGGCCCCGCGAGACCGCCGCCCGCCCGTTTACTGCATATCGTTTCCGAGACGGCCGACCCCGAATATTGCCGGAGGTCATAACTTTTTATATGCAACGATGACGTCGCAGAAACAATTTTGTATCTCACAGTATTTTAGAGAGCTGCTACAACCGTTTCACCGATGCTGATGATGATGATGATGATGATGACCGACCGATTTTAACAGCTGATATCTACCATCATTTTAATAGAATCTTAGAATAAGAATAAAGCACCGTCTAAAAGGAAGAAAGAGGTGACGTCATAACTAGGTATCGTTTTGTATGGAGCGTTTTAGGAAGATTAATTTTAAGTAATTTTTTTTAAAAAATTGCCATATCTTCGAGACAATTTAAGCTATCGCTGTCATTCTTTCACCAATATTTCTATTTATGGGACTTTTATAACCAATAATAATAAAAAACTGTAGACTAGCCTATTTTCATGTCATATAATATCAGCTCACTATAGTCCACATGAGCTCAGGGCTCAGCAAGTGTTGATGTGCGGTCGGGGCTGAGCGAGTGTCGACTCATAAACGGTCCTCTATTATCAGCTAGTTTCGTCGGCACGGGGGTGACCAATAACACCTTTCTTATGTATTGACTGGTAACATTTTATGACACCTTTTTACGATGAAGTAAAATGTTTATATCAGTTTATATTTTCGTAATTTAAAAATCTGAAAATTTAGCATCATTATTATCGGCTCTACCGAAAAGCTCTGAAAGGTTTCTGTTTTTAACTGTAATAGACCATACATGAAAAGAAACTTATCCACTATATGACTAACCTGTTTTCCATATACATTGAATTTTCAAATAACTTTAAATACCAGCCATTTTTCAATACAATATTAGGCGTATTAATAGTTGTATCACGTAAACACGACATCGTATTTCAAAATATTTTATTCAACCCCTACACTCCCCACACTACAATCCCGGCGGGTGAAGTTTTCAATCTTGGCGGTTATCATTTTACCAAAGCAAATCTCCCATAATATTTACTCGCGCGAAAGAAGTCTTCGAATTTCATATTTATTCGCGGGAGCAAACACGACCCCGCGCCGGAACTGATATTATTGTGCATTCCGTATAATATTGTTTGCTATTTGGCACATTATGTTTGTTTTCGCCTCTCATACGAAAGGGGAGCTATAGACGTGTAAACAGAGCGAGAATTTGCCACACTTAAGCTCGTATCAAAATTCTATTACGTTTGGAAGGTGTATTTTATACTCTGCGATATTAAAATGTTCCACAGTAAAATCGTGGAGGACATCAAAGCTCGCAATCCATTAGAAAGTATAGCGGCCGCCGCCGAGACGCGACTTCTGATAACCCATAATACGCGGATATTTTTGCTTTGCTCATATGTCGGAAGTAATGGCTTGGATGCGCTTTCGGTTGGCAACATGAGGATATGCTTGTATTCATTTAAAGCGACATATATCATAGTATTATTAGGTAAAGTTGAAGGTACATAAATCTTCAAATATTTTATCGTTAAGATATAAATCATACGACTTATAAGTAACAAAAGTTAACTACGAGGGCTTTAATCTCCATTCAGTATAAAAATAGAGTGTTGTTTACTTACAAGTTGACATAGCTTGTAGGATGTAGGTAGGAGATAATCTACACGGATTACCAGCGTTGTTCTTGCTTGACCATTGAATTGAATTGTTTTGTTTTAACTCAATGTTTTCAACGTGTAACCTTTGTACCTTTCCGGCTATATCCCTTTATTCACAATAAAATACTTTCGTCCTTTCTAATGCTGATTCGGTTTTGAATAAATTGATTAGAATCATTAATACTTAATGTTTATATCAACATCTTCTTATATATTAACAGTAAAATTATAGCCGGGGGAGGTAAGAGTGCTATTTTTATAGTAAATCGAGTGTCATGGAGACCTATTGCGTTTAGTAGATTAGGTAAAACGTTGAAAAAAATAATATGGGTATTTTTTATTTTAGCGGGAGGATAAGCCGCTACAGCAATTTTAAGATTTTAAAAAAGAAATTCTTTGAAAAAGTTATTTATATTGGAAATTTATTGGATGATTTTAGACAGCAAGGCTTAAGTACTCGCATATACTTGAATGTGACATAAAATATCTAGGAAGCTTGGTTTTGAAAATATGAGGCTTTGTTGTTCTATGTTATTGGCTTACCTTACATTTAAATCATGAGTGCTTTATATGGAAGTGTACTTTGGCGTATTTTTAATACCCCCTATCTTAATCTGAATTCTGAAGGTTTCGATGACATTTCAGTACTTAAAAATAACTCTTTAAGAACCGAACTAAAAAATAAGATTTTTATATTATATATTTTTATACAATATATTTATTTGTATACTATATATTTATACATAAATCATGGTAAAAAATCGTATTCCTTAGTTAGTTAGGAACTAAAAAATAAGATTTTTATACCATGATAACCAGAGACAGCCTACACATCTACGGTAGAAAGCCTACTCTAGTTTGAACTGACGCGCTCGAGTAAATCCAAAATTGCCCTCTAGGGCTCCCCTACTATGTACTTAGACTTAAACAACGAAATTATTACAAATGTAGACTGCAAGCCTCTAAGTTAACATATAACTTCACAACTTCCCCAAAATAAACCGAGGTATATCTACAACAAACTTTCGTCAGAAATGTAAACCATAATATATTATATTTGGCATATAAAAGGCTCGCTTATCTAAGGGGTTTGACTGGAAACGAACATAAAGGGTGATCCTCTGTGACAAATATCGTGATATACCGAGCGACAGTCGTAAGGGAAATATTTTTATAAGATGAAACATTATTATTTTTTGGGGCGGCGGAGATCAGACAGTATTATGAGTTTTCGATACGAACTGTTGATTGATAGTGATTACGGCGCGGGTTTTATGTCACGTGAATTTATGTTTTGTTATTATAGCCGCATAACATTGAAAATAGCTTTCAAGAATACGTGATTATTGAATAGCACCCTTAGGCGGCCAAAGCGTGGGCGGAAAAGCTTAAATGTCGTCGACAGAGGTAAAACAAAGGTAAGTGATAATTATTCAGAGTATGTATGCGTCTGTGATATAGATATTACTGTAAAATTATCACTCACTTATCAATTACTTTTGTAACACTTACATGTCAAATTCTCGTGTCACAATGTTAGTTACCGTACTGATCCGAAACGGTTGTACTGATATTAACCAATTTTTATATACATACTCAGTCGGTCTGAGAATCGTCTAGACTATTATGAAACACCCAATAAGTGTAAGTGCGAATGGTGCAGCTAGTCTTTAAAAAAAAATAGACAGCAATGAGACAATCAAAGTTAGTTCGGCGTAAATGCAGCTATACGTACTTCAAATTAAATCCTTTGTTGCTACCTCTATAACATCGGATAATGTCTGGCCGGACGGGAAACTGAGAACTATAAAACGTTAATAAAACAAATGGACGCGTTAAACCTAAAATTGGACAAGTTCAATACCGCGTTATTATCGGAAAGAGTATTAACATTCAAATCCGTCGCCGCGGTTCCTGAAAATTGTGTTTTATTGTTACACGCATTGGGTGCGGATCGTGTTCGGGGGAGCCAATCAAAACACGGAGCATATTGATTCCCAGAAGTGTCGCTGTTAACGTGGAGGCTGAAGTTGAATACATTAGCCGGCGGCGTAATGAAGTCTCGACGGTTGTAAACAAACACGGTACGGTGCGAGTGGTGGCGTGCCCCGGCCGCCCCGGGGCGCGCGCGCACCCCGACACACACCAGGCACCTCGACCAGAGGGACACCTTCGCAGTACCGGCATCAAGCGTTACAAACGTGGTGGTAGCGGTCTTATTACCGTTGCAGATGAATGCTAAAGCTAAGTTTATTTGAAAAGAGTTTTTCGCAAAATCTGTAGTATTTTTTTAAATAAATAAAACACAATTATATTTGAAGAAAAATATTTTCTCATTTTCATTCTATTAAGGTACAATTTAATCGACCTATTCTTATTTTGTTATTATTCTTGTTTTGTGTATGATTCTAGTAACACAATTAAGTAGTCGCCCCGCTCATTGCAAGTAATAGGTACATGTTATAAGCACATGAGTGTGAACCCTCTGCTCGGGTATCGCCTCCTGGCCTCCCGCTTATGCTTACAGGAATTCTATTTCAGCTTCGTGTTAATTAAGTCGCACCTACGTTATTGAGATATCAGCGGAGATGCCACTGTTGTTATTAGCTGACTGGAGGCTTGTTGCTCAACGTCTCCCTGCATACAGTCTCTATCATGTTCTGCCGTTTATTACCTCATGTATAAATTAGTTTGCCGACTGTTTCGCGTTTGCGTGCTGTCTGTTGCATAACTGATTCCGTATCTATGACATAAATTCATGTAATTAAATAATTAATATGTTTTAAAGACCGAGATCCGAGATAAGATGAGGGTCTGAAGTAGAGTTTTAATTGAATATGTATAAAAATTTGCACCATGCAAACCTGGCATTGATGAAACCGGAATTGTCTGAGCACCAGTTGTAAGATTTAGGTGACAGAACAAGAAAATAAAAAATAATATTTTACTACAGCAACAATTAAACCTAAAACATTTACATATAAATTATAAAACTGAAGGTTACAAAGTTAAGCGTATGTCATAAAAATAAAACTTAACCTTATGAGGTCAAGCTTATTTTGTAAACAAAGTCACACAAACTATAGTCCCATCACTAATCAAATGAGAATCTCAATACTTAGATACTCATGATTTGCGACTCAAAATTATCGAAACAATTAACAAAACAATTTTCATACATTAAGAACGTGTAACTCAGTAAGACGTTTCAATTTAATATCCCGTTTTAGTTCAAAAGTGAGACGACGTATTTATAAACGGCGGAGGGATTAAGAATAACAATATAACATGCATGCGAGTGGATGACACAGCTTAATAGTCGCCTTTGTATGATGGGTGTTCCACTTTAGAAAATAAACAAGATTATTAAAGAGAAGCCGTCCGGTAACCACATGAAGCGCCGCCAGCTGCTACCGCGCTTTATGATGAGAGGTAATCTTTAAAAACCAGTCACTGTATCGAGTTTCATATTATGTGACTTTTTAATAGTCACAAATTCTTTAAAAAAGATTCTAAAGCGCTATTTTTGATGTCATACGCTGGTAAAAAACATTTTAAAATCTGGCGGAAGTGGAAACTAAACAGCAGAGGCGGGTTTACATTGTAGCTTCGAGGAAGAGCGTAGAAAAATAAAAAGTTTTAAGAGGTCCAAGAGAAGAATTTATAACTACCCCTCCTACGTCATGCCAGCAATCTTCTTCCTCTTACGATTAGTCGATTGAGTTGCGTGTCCTTTAGCACGATCATAACATTTCTCACTTTACACTTATCAAGTTTGTTTGTTTGTATATTATTCTCTCTTAATCACACCTTAAGAATTTTCTTGACATTTCGTGTTAAGTGTAAACCATTATCATTACATTTTTACATACTTCTAGGTAACAGGATATTAAGTATTTTTTATTACAAATCAATGGTCACGTAGGATAAATAGTTCGTTTAAAATTTATATTTCTACGCGGGCAAAGCCACGGATAAATCTAGTAGATTCATAAAACAATAAGTCGCAGCTCGCGCCATGCACACGTAGAGCGGAACCGAGACATCGTAAACTAACGTATTTTCTGTTTCCGATGTCTATGATTTTATAAAATTTTACGGCCCCGTGTTGACATTTTACGAATGTTCTCTCTATTATTACATTTTTATTAACTTCGAAGCGTAGAGGGGGATAATAGATCCGACGCTATACTCATAGATTCTCATACGTCTTCTTTATTTTAAATCGAATCAAAATGATATACAGTGTGAATAACTTCTAGACTTCATACTTTTGGGGCAAGCGAGGTAACGGGTTACCTGATGGAAAGCGACTGCCGTCGCCCATGGACACAAGCAACATCCGAAGAGTCGCAAGTGCGATGCCGGCCTCTATGAGGGAATAGGGAATGGAAATAGGGATAAGAGATTAGGGAAGTTGGGCCAACGTTAAACTCACTCACTGAACGAAACACAGCACAAAGTCGTTTAACGTCCGTTTTTTGTGAGGTCGTGGTATCACTCCGGTTGAGCCGGCCCATTAGTGCCGAAACATGGCTCTCCCAAGCCAATAAAAATACATACTTACAAAATGTCTAGTCTATTTTAACCTATGTTATGGAATGCAATGACAAAATATATGAATATATCTAATGTCGGCTGTGAAATAAGTTTCACAATTTTTTAGCTAAATAGTTGGCAAGCACGATAAAGGTACTAAAAAGTATATAAAACCAACCGCTTTAGAAATGAGTTTCTTACAGCAATACCGCCTACATCTTCATGCTGCACCAAAACTGACATATCTTGAATTTCATGCACTTAACTTTTATGTCACTTCTTACGTGCTGAGCTCTCATATTGGCTGCCTAAATAAAGTTCCTCGGATTTTGTAAAAACTCACCCACCTTACATGGAGGGTCTTAATTATTGGGTTAGTGACTATTGTCCCAAATTGGGGACATAGCATAGTTTGAATAAGCTCAGGTACGGCGCCTGTACACTTGACTTAGAACGTTTTAAGGGTTAAAATTAAAAGTTCCTAAATTTTTTTAAATCGCCCACCATCCAGTGACACATGAAAGAAATTAAAGATATATTTAATTAAGGAACTTATAAACTTTTTTTTTTCGGCTTCAAAACTTAAGTAGCATCTGTATTCTGTGTCTAAGTATATACTTCTCTGATTTTCTTCTTCTGATTTTCATCTCAACGAGAAGACATTCACAATTACTTAATATGTTTATAATTTTACCATAAACACATGGACGAGTGTGTCATACAGTTTTCTAGTATTTCGGAAAAGAATTTTCAGTATCTCTATGAAAGAAAACGACGGTATGATAATAAGGCTGGGATTCGCTAACCTCCTCAACCTGGTTTTTAATACATATTCAGTGGATGTAGAGTGTGATGGATAGTGGTCACGTTTTAGTATTCCGTACACTATCATCAATGCTATCACACTTTTTCGTATCAAAAACATACTATATTACTTTCCCAAATAGTGTACCACTTACGATTTTCATAGACGGATATTTCGGAGCATACAAATATTCATAATCCCTCTGAGATTTTTATGTAACTATTTCCATATGCCTGACGAATTGATACAAACTGACCTTGTGATTACTGAAAAATGATAATTTTTTTCATAACGAATATAATCATAACCTCTTTGGTATAAAAATCCTTCGTTCTTTATAATATCTTGGTTTCTGTTTTAACTAACTCTATTTGAGATATCAATAGAATAGTATTAAACGACCGCATCCTGCGTTTAAATCGTTGTAACTTTATTTCGTCTATAATATTATGTCACCTCATTATAAAACTACGATTTCCACTTCATATTACGAGTTCACTGCGTGTTACGTGAAAACAGATTTATCGACGGGGCGGAGGAAATTATGAATTGTGTATATTATGTGTGCTCGGATAATAAACACGTCTTAATTCTTCATTTAATAGCTCTCTATTAAAATTATACTTAGTTATGGCGGGAGTTATTTATGTTAGTTTAATTTATAAGATCTCGGCGCGGAGCTCGCCCGCCGCGAGAGACGCGCGTATGACGCGGCGTTGATCGTTATATTTTCCAGACGATTTATTGCATTATAAGTTCGTATGCACTTCATATTTTACGGATTCATAAACACGAGTGATCTTATTTTGATGTCTTACAAGTCGGCGACGACACGTATAACGGTGGGGACGTGAGAATATTTCAGTTGAAACTGATTTATGTGTTTATCGAGCTTCGGTGACGTGAAAGGATTTTCTTACTTAGCGTAAGTTGTAATATAACACTTTCTAAATATTTAAATAATATTTAAATAAAATTATATTAGATACTAGTAAAAGGCATAAACATGGCACTTAAATGGCCAAAAAATAGGATCGCGTTCTATTTAAGCCAACTTAATTAACAACTTACAACTTAACTCGATTTTGCCGCTCAAACGTCAAAAATAACTAAGCTCGCCGATGACGCAAGTTAGCTCACTACTTTACAAAATCAAGTATAAATCTGCACTTAGACATAGCTTTACTTCGCGTATTCGACGAATATGAGCTTTGTTTTACCTGGCAATTTCAATTGTACCATTACGGTCGCCCGTAGCATTAACATTCGATATACATTTCATTACACACATTCGAGTGAGGTCAAAACGATTCGATACTTTTCGCAAAACACTAAACAACGCCAGTAATTGTTGTACTTTACGGCGCTCGTAAGCACATTAAAGTGATATGAATACAAAAGCCAAATATCGCGTTGAAATCACGAGTTATTGCGAGTATCCAAACATTAAGTACGGATGTTTCAAACATTTCTTTCGAGTATTAACGGGGTTAGTGATTTCTTTATTTGTAAAAATAATGATAGTCATTCTTGTACTTATAATTTTTACCTAAAAGTCGTGCGAATAGTACTGCATTTCTCAAGCTAAAATGCCGGCTCTGTATAAAAAGTACTTTTAGAGTTATTTTTCTATGGGCTTGGCTTACTTCATAAGGCCAATAATAATTTTAATAACTCGATAACTATAAATGCTACAAAAACTTTGCTAATACACGTCGATAGAGCTTCTATTTCGGATTATGATGGCATCAAAATGTCAAAAACGACCAGATGTTGGTTAGCGGCATTTAAGCTTGAGGAAGGCAGAGCAGCTAAAGTCAATAAGTTATAACGTACTTGTAAGACTCGGACTCAAAGTTCCGTATTAAATGTAGAGCAAAAATATTTTAAGTATACCGCACTCAAAATACGACTTCATTTCCTATTTTATGCTTTGTTAGTACATTATTTTTTTTATAATTAAATTTTTTTATGATATTTAGAGGCAAGCGAGCGGACGGTTTACTTGATGAAAAGCAACTGCCGTCGCCCATGGACACTCGTGACATCCAAAGAGTCGCAAGTGCGTTGCCGGCCTTTATGAGGGAATAGAGGGGGCTAGGGAATTTGGGCCACCGGTAAACTCACTCACTGAACGAAAAACAACACACCGCCGTTTCACTCCAGTTTTTTGTAAGGCGTGGTATCACTCCATTTCACGAGCCGGCCCATTCGTGCCGAAGCATGGCTCTCCCACGGCAAGCTATGTAACTAAACTAAAATCCCACCTCTGTAAACTAAAATTTTTAAGAAAGATTTTCCAACCTCAACGCCAAACCTCAACTTACCAATACAATTCCGCAAAAACAACGTCGTAGGAATATTTATCCCAGCGTCATCCATACAGATTGCCCACCCGAAGATAAATCCCTGGATATGAAGTCAAAAATCTAAGGACATCGTAAACGCCGTTCAGAGGAGCGAAATATATTTCATACAGCATAATGGAGAATTTACAAGCTGTCGGAGTGAAATGACTCCCAGAGGTGACCGCGACGCTCCACACGTATATGTCTGCATCTAAAAATAAGGAACAACATGTTATATAACGTTATGCACGAGAATCGGAACGGAAAAATTGATAATCCGAGCCGGCACCGATACCGATTTATGTTCGTAATTTTTAAGATATTGAAACGTATACAGTACATTATGAACGGAGCAAAAAATATGAACTGTACTGAACTGAACAAAAAATTAAGTCGCTATGGGTGGTGTTTCAAATTATGAAAAAGTATGAGAAGAAGGAAAAGTAGATTTTACTCGAAATTTGTGATTTTCATAATTATTGTCTACCTATGATTTTAGCCTCCACAATAGCATAACTATAAAAACTTTTCCAAAAAATATTTTTCATTTATTTCCCTTTCCACGAAGAACGTCTAAGCAAAATTTTTCCCCGAGCGTCCAGCGCGCCACGTAGCCAGCATTATTATTTATGACCTCTAGAAAGTACATTTATAACAATATTACGCCTGACCGCGCCCGCCCTCCGAAAATGATTTTCCTATTTTGTGAAGATTGCAGGTGTATTATATTTCATGACGGTAATTTATTGCTAGACTTTTATTACAAATGCGTGCGATGTCTCTATTCCAGCTTTACTGCCAAATTGTTTGATTGACGCGGCTTTATCATAAACACAAATCAAACATTTATTACCGTCTGGGCCTTTTGGGTAGCTCTACTTCCGAATTAATTAATAAAAATGGTATTTGAATGGAACTTAAGTATATCCTAAAGATAATAGTATATAGAACGTGTAAGGCAAATTGTCTCTGGGCTCAAAGAAAAGGAATTGTTATTATTTTAAATTTTATACAAGCCAAACAAACGAAAATTAATTACGAATCGTAATGTATAAGTAGACAACTCAATAGAGTTGTCCACTTATTCATTACGATTCTTAATTAATACTCATACATAGTGAAGCTCAAAAGTCCATCATCACAACATCTAGTGGAATCGGCAATTCGAGATAAAATAACCTCAGGACATTTAGATTCACAAGAAATGTAAAACAAAAATCGGTGCAAAAGTGTATAAAAATAGCCTATTGTCTTATACCCTTCAGCGATTTATAATTTGGGAATCGGCGTCGATTCCCCGCGGATGGATATATCCGTCAGCCACCCCCGGCCGCGGCCAAGTCCGAGACGTTACGACGCTCCCGGGAGCCACCCGTCGCTCAACTCGCTCCATAACCAATAATCGTAAATTATATTCAAACCTATGCAGCTATGGTGCTATAATTTCGCTTGTTTATTCGTATGCGTTAATAGCTCACATATATAAATATAGTTTTTAATGAACTCCACTGCGTGGAAGAGTTGTGTTTATAACCTCGTATGTTCTCCGTGGACACAAATTAGTTGATGCTGATATAAACGTCGCGATGATAACGCCATGCGTTATAGCTGTGCAGTTCAAAGCTCGCCACTTTTGCGGTATGTAAAAAAGCGAGAAGATTTCTCGCATGTTTCTTGATTTGTGACATCCCTTAACAAAAATTTGGTGTACTATTAGGTCATACTTTTTTGTTTTATTTGTATTATGAGATTATTTTACAAGAAAAAGATTTTATTAATTATTGCTTATATTTAAGTTTTATTATAATTTTTGTGCACAATATATATACAAGTATATTTGTTAGTTTGTTTGAAAAAGACTAATTCATATCCAAGATACTAAAGCACCAGTCATAATGTTTTATATTACCACTTACCCCTTAAAGTGGGTATAATTCAAACTTGACATCATAAAATAAATGGGTAATAATTAATACTAAAAGCAATAACTTATAACCGACTTATAAATAACTTATCTGCATTGAGATTTTAACGCGAGCGAACTATTAGTATAGAGCGTGCCGGGCGGAGAGAATAACTTATTTTATCATTATTATGGTGAGTCGCACGAGCTTATTATCTTAACTGAGCCAATAGAATACTTTCCTTAAACAAATATCTCGGAGCATCGGTCGGCCGTCGTTTATTTTTACCTGAAGCCCGCGATCCTGCGCATCTCTCCCTATTAAATTTTGTTTGCATTTATTTTAAAGGTGCGTCGCTCGAGACGTGGTATGTGAAAAATTACACCTCACTCCAATATTTATGGGTGATATTCGGCAGCGGTGCCTTTGTGTGACGAGGGTGTATAAATAACGTCTCTTATCGCGTGGGAGTCTACCCCTTAAATTGGATTCATTTTAATTATTTATTGACACAATTAAATCTTACACATTTAAGCTTTTTATGATGTAGCTAATTCTGAGGAATACGTAAATGATACTCATGATTATCATACTCGAAATATTTTACAAAACAAATTTGTCATACGTTTAGAAAAGCTTCATCTCCTAGCTACTAACATCAGATCGCTACTTCATGTGGAAGCAAGGTAAGTTTTTATATACAATATGAATCCAACAGCATCCACTGAAAGTTTAATGGCGTACACTAAATTATTTTTAGCATCGTCTGTTTCACTGCTATTGATTGAATAATTTAAATAAATACTTTTATTTGGTAACCACCTATCCTCGACTTCGCTCTTAATCTCTATTTCTTCAAGCTAGCGTCATAAACATTTCAGTTTTATCTGCCCGTTTACCTTTGGTTTTAAATAAATAAATTATCGTCGGCGAGAGTAACGTTGGGTTATTTTTATCTATAATCGCGGAGTATGACCATAAATTAGTTCTATATTTAAAAGCACGTCGTTTTGCATACAGACAAGCCGTCTGCACATGCGTGCGACATCAATCTCAATTCTGAAATATTTTTCCGTCTGCGGCGCGCTCGCGTTGCACCGTGCATAGTACAGAGTTAGTACTAAAAGATCGGCCAACGAAGAGTAGTCTCTTCTCCGTTGGCCGATCTTTAAGCGCGCAACAAAAAACTTTTTTGGTAACTTATTTCAAACAATAGCAATTAAAGCACGAGTAGGTAAATTTAGATAAAACCATTCCCACCAGTGCCCGCAATAAAAACATTGACGTTCGCTCTATTGATCATCGCACTTGCGAGGGTGAAATGATTGACAGAGTCAATATATTTAATTTTGCGGGTAGTTGAGGATCTGCCGAGCTGTTGCTAACGCACCGCGGTGGCCACTCCACTCCTCCTCCGTAGCGTCTCTTATTGCACTTCATTTGTTTCATTTCTAGTCCTCGTGTGCGCCTCATCGAGCACTTGATACACTTATGTTCCCTTATATCTCTCTATTTTCTGAACTGTAATGAACCGACAATGAGCAGAGTACAATATGCTAGGTAAATGATAAGCTACACTTGAAGTTTTTGCTCTATTATTAATAGATTATAATTTACTCATAACTTATATAATTTTATGAAATACTAGCTGTTGCTCGTGACTACGTCTCCGTGAAACTATAAATTACCCCGTTTTTATATTTAATAAATTGCAACAACAACCGTAGTTACAACATTCTTAGAATACTGCTCGGCTCCTATTAGTCGTATCGTGATGTTATATAGCCTATAGCCTTCCTCGATAAATGGACTAACCAACACAAAATTAATATTTTTTCAACTCTGACCAGTAGTCCCTGAGATTAACGCGTTCAAAAAAAACAGTATATATCGATTTTCGGTTCAATTATTTTATGTAGATATGTGTTATTGCATTGTTGCCCGTGACTTTGCTTGCTATTGCACATCATATATTATACATGGATTTTTTTCCTCATTCTTCCTTTTTGCAAATCAGTTGAAAACACCCCACTCATTCTTTATTAAATCAGCTTCCTGCCAAAAATAATCCTGGCAAAATCCATCCTGCCATTTCAAAGATTTGCACCCATAAAAATACGTTATTTTTGAATATGTCATTTATTCATTTTTATAGATGTATAAATAACATCAAAACTTATAAACTTTAAAAATTATTATTAGCTAAGCATATCTTTTATAGTTATAAATATTACCTATAATTCGCATAAAAAAATTTAGGCCTTTGAATAAGATGATGAAAGTCGTAGGACATAGAAGTATATTCTTGGCAAAGATTTTACAGAAATTATGAAAGTAAAACAAGTGGTTTAAGTTTTCAAGTATACAAATCAAAATTTTTGGTTATATTTGACTTTCTGTAGTGCCAACCCTACCTAAAATTTTTTCGCTAGAAAACAATAGATCTAATAAAAGTGGATTTAAAGATTAGATGAAAGTAAATTAAAAATTCATATTTAGCCCTTGGACCCAATGGGTCCAAAATTTTTGCGTCCAAAGACTTAACTACTCCATCTTTCTACTAAGAATCAGCCCGCAGTAAGCAGCTAAGGCTTCTTACGTTCTTCAATCCTAAAGTAAAATAAATATAACGATAATTGTTCCGAGCCCTCGTTCATTTCACCGCAAATAAAAAAAGTTTTGAAGCTTATTCAAATGTCATATAATTTTGCATACAATATTTGGAATAAATGAAACGGGCCGGTGACAGAAGAATTTAATAATGACAAAATAATACAAGCGAGTTTAAGGGCGGCCCTTTCTGCTGTCCGTCATACGAGTTTCTATTCATGCACATAATATTTCTGATGTCCGCGGACCGCCTAACCACTGACTAATTTATTCGACTGCGGTGGTTCACTTCTCCGTTTGTCCGTCCGTCACATTTTTCCGATGAAATGTCATCCCGATTTTAGGCAACGATAAAAACCAGATCGAGGCGATTGCGATTATTAAGGTTTGAAAAAGTTTGTAATACTTGTTATGCTATGGACGCGTGGATCCAAATATTTAAATTAAGTTAGTAAAAAGAAATTTCTAGTATAGATACAGTTAAAAACTAGATAGATATACTTCATGATGAAAATAATCGCTCCCATCGATAATTGCGATTATGATCTTCGCATGACCATAATATTTACAATTAATTAAAACTAAAGTTAATGACAGTAAAGACGGGCAATTATGTATTTAATTGTTTATTTCTCGAGATAACCTACCTCTGAGATGATATTGATACTTGATAACAATCGGATAATTAATTTAACAAAGAGTTTTTTATCGCTTCTGTTGATTTTATCTTTAAACTTTATTAAAAAACTAACTTTGTTGATTCAAAACACGAAAATGACTCCAGTTCTTTGATTTTAAAATCCTTAGTAATAACTATCGACATATACGCTTTTAACATTATTAAAGCTTGACATAATAGAGAATGATTCGTCTCTAGCGAGATTACAATAAAAACCATTTTGATGAAACGTGTGTTATTGTATTATCGATTGATAAGATTCAATACAACTTTCTCGAAGTTAATCGTGGACACGATGACAAATGCATATCGCTCCATCTCGCGCAGAGATTAATGTCACTTAATGTAGAGAGCGCGCACCGAACACTGCTAGACAAAACCCGCGCGCGCCACACCGCAGCGGCGCGGGCGCGGCCGGAAACCGCTCAAACCGCGACACATCCATACAAACCTGTTACCGATGTCACTTATTATTTATCACCTACAACCTCTTCATTATCTCCCACTATACCAGTATCTCCTGCGCGCCAGCAGGTCCTATCTCCCCCACGTAGAGTCGACACTCGCCTAGCGGGCGGCGTAAGAGGGTTGGCATTAATCTTTTGTGCTGAGACAATAACTCGATCTACATAAGAAAGTTTGATCTAAAATTAAGCGAGATGAAAGGGAATATGTGATACAAAAAATATGAGTGAACTAGCATTGTTCGTCATGCTTTGTGTGAAGTCGACTGTTAATGCGAACATTCCGGTCGATTAAAAGCATAAATGAGAGAAATGTATCATCAAAAGAATAGCAGGTGTGCCTTATTATTATAATTTGTCATTTGCTTTCATTCCATTAAAACGTTCATTGTCATTTCATTTCGTCGTGAACGTAATAATCGCTCTTGTATTGATACAAAACTGAATTAACCAATGAATCGTGGATTCCGTCAGGAAATCAATCTAGGTAATGAAATTACAGACGGAGGTGAGGGCTGAGAAATATACAATTTTAATGGTTATGAGATTTTTAAAACCTTATGTCATCCTTTAGTGTATTAAGTGGGTAAAGTATTTTTTTTCTCAACTCATTTCAATCTATCGCAAACAAAAATGTAGGTATTAGCTGTTAAGTGACAACGGAAATCGATAATCGAATCAGATAACAAAATGCTATAGATTTTTATCTAGCACGGAACTATTATAATTTGGATTTCAAATTGTATAAAATGTAATATCTAAGAGCGACGAACCTAAAATTTAATATGTAAATTGATTACCCATATCCGAAAGCTGACACCAGAGTCTGCTTATAATCCATGTTTCTATTTAAATAAAAAATCTATGAATACCAATTAATTTGGGAGCAGCGTGTTTTGAAATAGCAGGCGCTAAATATTGCCATAAACACGCGCTGAATCACAATTACATCTATTCGATTTGTAAGCTAGAAACTAAAATTTAGAACAATTTATTTTAAAACTCTTTTAAAGGCTATTAAGCCAACGCTACGTTTGCTTGTTGAGTGGGATACTTTTGTTATACTTATATTTTTTAAATATCCTAGTATACTAGCCGATTTGAAATGTTCAGTTAATACACAAATTAATGTGTTTCCACATTTTATTCCACAGTAATATTTTGTTGAACTGTTGTTCGCTTATAATATTAAAATAAAACAAATCATCTAAAATTTAAGTTAGTTTAATGCAGTACAAAAATTTCACACGCAGATAAATTTTTAGCAGGAGAAAACCTGCAGTAAGAATTTGCAAATAATTGACACCCAAGTAACGTCGATTTCAGTGATTGACGGCGAGCACGTCTTCCGCGCGCTCCAAAAATCGGTAACAAAGTGTTAAATTCCTGTTAAATAAGTTTTATCATTCACCCACGGGCGTCCCGTTCATAAATTCGTCCATGATCGTATCCCAATTGATACAAACACAACTGTCACTAGAATAACAATGACCGAACGTAATCCAAATCTAAACGCCGCACGGACTTGACGGAATATCAATGCGGAGGTGGTGGTGCTTGTGAACCGTGGACGTGATGCGGCGTTATTAGCGGGCCTGCATTAATCACATATGTATACTTCATAAATACTTATTCTCTCTCCCCGAACCCGGACTCCTAAGCCGGTGCGCCAGTCCTCTAATAATTCGCATATCATTTCGACGTCCATAATTTGCTCGAAACGTCCAACATTTTTATAGTCCAATCGTATAAGAAACGACCGGCGCGCAGCGGTGGTTATGCCTTATTAGTATCATTCATCGACAAAAATTATACAATTTCATCTTACGGAGTCAGTTTTATTGAAAATGAGATAATTAATCGGCAATTACGATGCTGGACGTTGCGACGCGGGCCAACCGCTGTGCGCGCCGCAGCTCGCCGCTCGCGCCGCCGCCCGGAACCTCGGGGCCCCATATTGCCAGTTAAGAATACTGCTCCATATACGTTTTTATTGTCGTAAAATATGAAGCCAAAGCGGAACGCTTATTTAGCTTTAAAAGACAATATTCGGTAAGGAGCTATAAAATTTGCATAATTGAATGTTTCTCGAATTCAATACAAATCGTTTGGGCGTTCGATTTTTTTAAACGTCTTTGTTTATGTCGTCTAATGAATAGCCACGTACTAACGCCACTCATACATATAATTTTGGATTCAGTGTAGGTGGCACACAGTAAAATAAAAGTATAAGTCAACTAAATTAATAATATTTTTCAAGACAGAGCTGGAGCAGAGTCTTGCAGCGTTGTGAATCGGCAGCACTGCACTGCGCGGCGCGACGGCGCGGACGCGGCGGCGGCGCTGTGGGCGGCATGTGGCGACAGCGACACGTCGATCTGATAACCGCCGCTAGACAACATCCAGCTGTTATCTGGAGACGTGAAATCAATTGAGCTCGCGGAATTATCGCATTACGATGCCCGAGCTTTGCCTAATTGGACACTTCCTTCCATGTTCTTCTTCAAATATAATAAACTATTGGGTCGCCGGCGACTCTGCTCGTATGCGTGTTTAATTTTTATAAATAAATTTGGATATTTATTTCTTTAATTTTTTGTCGATATTTTATTTTAATATTTTTATAACTAAACTTGTATATTATCTGATGCACTATTCATGCCTTTATGCTTTTAGGCTACCTATTTTAATAACTTTGAATATTGTTATGCGAAAACTTTTAACAATATTTTCTTCTGTAACTAAGTTACTTGTTGTATTTCATATTACTTTGTATTCTCAAACAAACAACGATCGAACTACGACCACTACACGACCTGTGATGGCCATTAAATCTGAAAATATAATGTCTAGTGACAGCCGTATGGTAAACATTTTTAGTGTTGCACCCATAAAATGACATGACAGAGAATAAAGATAGAAATATAAAGGTCTTTACATCACAATTAATCACCATTTTACAGATGGTGAATAATGGCCCGTTGCGATTGTCGTTTTCGACCTTACTGAATACTTACGTAAGAAATATTTTTGCTTATCAAATTTTTAAATACACACAGTAGCAGGAAATGCCGCTGTGAGTTGGTATACCAAAAAAAGTCAGTAACACGCATTAAGTTGTTAACTTCTATTTAACTCGTTTCATATTTTCGGACTGATATTAATTTTTTGTTTTCGATATTAATGAAGTGGTGGGTGACGACTGCTTATCCTGAAATATTTTCGTAGTGAGTCACAAATTATATTAGGCGAAATGACTACATACCTTGACTACGTTACGGTAGCTCAGATTAAGTTAGACAAAAGATAACTAGCGACAATCTAAACAAAAATAATTTGATCAGTTAAACGAGTTCTTAAAACATGATGTTTGTTATTTAGAATAAACTAAGATTAAGGACCAGGCCTAAAGTCAACGATGATATAAATAGTCTAATGTATTTCGAGATGTTTCGTTCTATGTGCATCTTTTATTCAAAACAATTTTTAGCTTGTCTGCTCATTTACTTTAAAATCTCGGTTTATTTAAAAATAAAATGATTTAGGTAACAAAATGGCCTCGCGGTCGAAGCGGCTGATACTGGCCAGGTAAATGAATAAAAATTAAAATTTATACATCGACCTCATCCATGTTTATAGATGAACTAAAAACGGTTATGGATTAACTAGAATAAATATTTCTATTACCATATCTCCATACCACCTTTGATAAAAATTTATAAGCCAAGGCAAAAATGTAATTGACAGGCAAGAAAACAATCGTATTAGGCATACGCCATACGACGCTATTAAGGCCAAACTTCTAGGGCACAAATATTAGGTATGATTGTTGTATAATACTTACTTAATAACAAATTCTGTGATAACGCTAACGCCTACCGTACCCAGTCATCGAGACAGACATTTGAAACGCTCAAGCCAATTATAAAATACCGCGTATTTCAACTTAATTAAGAAGCAGCACCGTCGCAGTACCGTATTAACTAATAATTCAATATGTTCATAATGATGATAAATGACATTTTATTAACTTAGCAATTCAGGGTGTCACTATAAATTGTTCAGGGCTGTCAGAATATAGTGAAACGGCAATTAAATGCTCGAACGGCATTACCACACAATGTCGCGTGTTCGTCATGAGATGACATGTGTCCAACTCTGAAAACCATACGTTAACTGCGCATCATACACGACTACCTAAATTAGACATCAGCCGCTCGCGTGCCACGAGGACCGGGGACTCACTATATTACGTTCTCAAATCTATAGGTTTTCAAATTTATAGCTAGAAAATGGAATAATAAACGCAATGTGTATTAAATACTAATAGTATACTAATAGTATGGACGCTTCACACCACGTCAGTCTTGTGTTATATCTACCAGACAATGGAAATATATTTAATATTTTATACTACACACATTTTAAAGATTTTTGTTACATGATATACATATTTAATACACATCCAAGACCCAGGAACAATGAAAAACATGGTAGACGCTTATAAGTTCTTCATAAAAAAATTAGCACTACCACTAAAACAGATAAGAACATCTATATATATAAAAGAAAGTCGTGTTAGTTACACCACTTATAACTCAAGAACGGCCGAACAGATTTGGCTGAAAA
>JAOTAV010000001.1:2397638-2416358 GCA_026546445.1 Cyclargus thomasi | reverse complement strand
GAGGTAGCTTAGAGCCAGGAGACGGACATAGGATACTTTTTATCCCGTTCGACAGCGTTCGATTTTCCAATAAAAAACACAATCTGCTTATTTATTGCCATTAAGGCGGAACAAAGTTCGCCGGGTCAGCTAGTAATATATACAATCAAATTGAGAAACCACCTCCTTTTCGGAAGTCGGTTAAAAACACCACAAGTTGAATGCAAACGTAATAATTTAAAATGAATAACGTAAAGAATATATAGAATGAAATAAATTGTTATGCGCTTGTTAATTTGTCTGTAAATTATTGTATCTTAATAATAAGATTAAAAATAAACCCAGTAATATACGACTGCACGAAGATTTATTGCAATATGCGTCAAATTATAGAAATATTTCAGATAGTGTATTAGGTATATTAAGAGTCGACGACTCTTACTCTTAAAATATGCGATTTAAGAACTATCTTAACCTACAAGATAGTGATTATTAAAGTATGTTTAGTTATAATCTTAAAAAATATTTATTAAGTGTACAGCAACAAATTCATAGAAGACAAAAATGTTTTAATTTTGTTTACTTGTTGAAGTGTACTCCAAAGATTCCAGTAATTGTAAGGTAGAATAATTACGTAACAAGGTTTTTAAGCAATCACGTGGCTTACAACGCTCAGCCTTGTCAGAAATTCATATCAATTCCACTTTAAATTCACTACATTCCATAAAATAGCCTCTTTCGTTGTTTTGATTTCGAGCAAAATGTCAATCCGTTGATTTAAATGCGTACGTATAAAAAATGAAAATGTAAATGAGTTTTCGTTCGCATAGATTTGAATTAGAGAAAAAAAATGTATAGTATAAGCCACTTGCACGATTTGATTATTGGTTCATATCAAATAGAAATTTTATAAAAACCTAAAATTTTGCTTCAAAATCACGAGTTCTTGTGATTTGGTAAGGTCTTTAAAATATTTTTTTTTGAGTAACAAAAACGTTTTGTAAAAAAACGTTAGTTATCCGCTTCTTCCACTTATGTCCTTCTTCACTTATGACCTTCGAATAAATACTTTTTTTTACCATGAAATTGCAAGAAATTGTAAATTACCTATTTCATTATCTAACTAGTGTAAATACAAATTATTTTAATTTTAAATCATTTGTCTGTTCGTAAAGCGTCCGTTTCCGCACCACTTTCCACTTATGTCTTTAATTATTTGATTATGCTACTAATACGGGTCCTAGCGTTCAGACTTAGGCGTAGCTTCTTTCTCTAAGTTAGGAATTTCCCGGAAACTTCGTTCTGCTTAAACCATATATCTTCTAAATAATATACAAATATCCTTACGAGGCTTTTCAAATAATTTGTCACGTCTTCCTTTTCCTTTCACTTATTTCCTTTCATTATTCTAGATAAATAGACTAAAAATATTACGATTCGAATAGTAGTTCTTGAGATAAACGAGTTCAAAAGAAACCAATTGAATAATTCTTCAGCCTTTATATAATGTATGTTAGGTCGTAGAAAAATTTTAATAATATTTTAATATAGAACTAGCTGTTGCTCGCGACTACGTCCGCGTGGTAACAAAGGTGAGAATTGTTATTTTTCTCCTTCTTTCCTGAAATTTCTTTGCTAAGAACCTCACGGAGTGCAAAACCTTCAAAATCGGTTCATGCGTTCTAAAGTTATAGCATTAGTTCTAAAGTTAAATAGAAAATCCAGCTTATTTCATATAATACATTTAGGGTTACATAACATTAATTTCATTTACCACAAAAACTTTTGCGAAACAAATTTTTCTAGAAACATAAAAACATATCTTTAGCATAATATAAATATTTTTATCCAACACTTAAGCCAAGTTATAAGTTTCAATGTACCTTTATTTCAATTTCAAGATCTAATGCTGGTAAGTAATTGAAAAAAGCCGATTTATTTCTTTGGAAAGTCTTAATTGCAAATAATACATCACTGACAGCACAAGTCGGAATTAAAAAAATACAAAGAATATTTTAAAGACGCATACTTAAACTAAAACTGTAAACAGAATGGCACGAAGTGATTAAAAAGAGAAAACATTATAACAAAGAATGCGTTCATTACTGGTAAATCTCTTATAATGGCTGCCAAAAATATAATTACAGGGAGATTGATATTTCAAACTCATTTGCTGGTAATATTCAGCATGTTATTGACGACAAACAGTTGCTTTCAAAATATTGAAAACAAAAATCTTAAGTGGTGAGACAATTACGACTATTTATGTCGCCTGCCGTTTTAATTTAGGAATATAGCAATAAAAATACTTTGGTTTTAAATAATTACTGTGAAGTGCGATTAATGCTCCTTGAATTAGAAAAGCGATTAGGAATGTTATAATTGCTGCGTGGTCGATGTTGCAAGCGTTTAGGAAACTATTCTAAACGACAATAAGGCATTACAGATTTTCGCCGTTAGTGAGTACTGAAAGCTCCGATCAAATATTATAAACATTCAAAGTTGCCGTCTAAAAAGTGAAACCGGCAGAACCGCTTAAGCGCTATTGCGCTCCTAGTCGCATCGAGACCGCGATTTTAACTTTTGTAAGCTTGTGGGCTAACTCATTAAGTTAAGTTTTATTTTTCAATACACTTAATTTTTATTTCATTTGTTTATGTCAGATAGTTTTGGTGTCATTATTTTATTACATTTTGAAGGGATATGTGCAACTTATTAATATTTGTTCGAAGACTGCTAGCGATAACTCATGATAAGAATTTTAAAACGTCTATTTGAGGCAAAGTACATCTAAGTAGCTTATACAGATATCTTCGCAAACTATTGCGACCGACGTACGAAATCACAACTGTTATAATAATGTCTTTTTATATAAAATATAAAGTATAGTAGTAAAATATTAAGTCTAGCCTAAACTCTAAAACGGCTGAACCTATTTAAAGTTAAGTTATAACAACATTTAAAAAGTGATAAAATTTGCCGGTCATTTATGATCTAATGTATTCAAATAGTGTAAATGTTTATCACTATTTTCTTTGCCTTGTAAAGTGAAGACTGGATTGTTTACGTGCTCCTGGCAAATGTAAAAGTAAGTACTTGCGTTTATAAATCTATTGTTATGTAACAAAATATATAGTACATATTTGCAACAACAAAGGGTAATAAAAATATATAATACGATCGTAATGAGGCACTTTCGATTTACAATACATACGGAATAAGTAAATTACATCATTTTAGGCCCCTAGATATCAAATCGATTTCATCAAGTCCTGCGCCCGCACCGCACGTACACGTCAACGAGTAGAATGTTAATATCATACGAAAATGAATCGCGATGGAAAACGCTGCTCGGCAGCAAACAAACGGGCATTTTTCAACTTTCTATCCGTCTGTGGGATGCTCCGTTATTTATAGGAAAACAAATCTAAGGTACCAGTAAAGAACGACCCGCCCTGCCCCCCGCTCGCATTCTCACACAAAAAGCGGATAAGATCGGTGAAGGAAATTCGGGGGCTCCACTTAAAATGGATAATGCCATTTGTAGGCTCGCGGCCGAGTTCACTCGACACGCACTAGTTTTATTACCCTCATGTTTCCAAATGGCCCTCATTTCGTTTCTACCAAATTATTTATATTTTACTACATGAACAGATCGTTTCCCAATCGTCTGTTGACCTGAAAAGCATTAGCAACGCATTGAGCCGTGTACATAATAATGGTGGTTATGTCAAGCACCACGATATTCTGTTGGCATATATTTTAGATTGTCACATCGTGGTCGCATCTATGTTTTCAATCTTCGAAGCAAGTCTGGATGACGAGTAGCCTGAAACGAAAAGAAATATTAATTTATATTTTTTAATATCTGTGAGTTGAGTTGAAGCAATAGTATTTGTCGATACTCGATAGCGACTACGTTAATTTTTAGTATGGCAATTTTATTTCCGCAAGTGACTTCTAGAGGTGCTGAACAATATTGAGTCCAGCCGCCCCATAAAGGTCACTTCTCAATAATGCTCATTTCACAGCAATTCATTTTGTCATTTTTCTTGTAAATAACTACTAATTTTGCAAAACATTAATTAAAATTGATGTTGAAGTAACTATTTTATCAAAACTATTCGATTTTTTAACAAAATGCACCAAAACTAATTGTAGAGCAATTCCTTAGCAATGTTGCTATTATGACCTTTTTAGATCCCCTGTTGATTAAACGAAATTGCTGAGCAATTTTATATAGCTGTATCGATATTGCTGAACCGACACAATTTAGTGTTATGATGAAACATACTACGTCTAACCAAACCCAATTGTGATGCAACGTAGGTCGTAGGGTTTTATTAAATTTATTATAACTTAGCTATATACGGCAATTTAATAATACCATTTGAATAAATTAAGCAGAACTATATTTGTAAACAACGCATTGACCTAAGACTGTTATAACTAAATCAATTTAACCAAATATATTCGGCATCATAACCGTATAATTCCGTCCAATATGAATAATAAATGTTAACAATGTTATGTGAAGCAACAAAGGGCATCACTGAGACGTAAATATTTTTTAAACATTTTTGACTTTATTAAGATTATTTAAATTTGGAGACAAAGACCAGGCTTGGAAATACCTGATGCGAGAATGCTAGAGTTACAGAAATTATCTATAGCTATACTTACTCATGTTAAATTAGAGGTTTGTAGGTTTTTAAGGAGGCAGGCAACCTCCGAAGCTACTGAACTAATTTAAAACAAGCTTTTGCTCAGATGAATTATATACCTACTACATAATTCGTTTACAAATAATGAACTTAGGACAATTTTGTTTACTATAAACAAATATCTTATCGCAATAATCAGTGTCACTTTACTTAAATAAAAATTGTTAGAAATATTCATCTGTTAAAGTCAAATAATATAGAATAGCAGCATTACGAGAGTAAATAAGTGAATTCTGAGAGTATATTACATTAAATTGCACGTTGATATAATTGTGATTTTGTATGCACTTTCATAAACTCACAAAAGTTCCAGAATTTACCTCAAAACGTATGTAATTTAACGCATCATCGAGTGGGCTTGGAGCCCCAGCTGTTGTTGATTTACGTCGATATTGAATATAAAGGCTGGCCAATTATCCTATTAGTAGACAATTTATCGATCGTCACATTAACATAAGGATGACAGTATGAGCTTCTGCGCCAAGAATTTTTTATTTCCTCAAGAATTTCTGTTTAAAGCATTTTAACTAGGCAGAGTTTTTAAAAATTGGCTAGTTACAGGTTTGCATTTTACTCGAACAGTTTTTAAATTGGTGAACATATTTTAGTAAAAAAGATTTTCTTAAGTTGTTTTTGAAAATAATTTTAAGTTTATTGCTTATAGTATTTAGAAATAAGAGGTAAATATTTTATTGAGATTATAAAAGCTATAATATTAAACATAACAAAAATCAGCCAAGTGCGAATTAGACTTACACACAAAGAGGTACCAGTAGAGCAAAAATTTGGGAAAACGTGTGCTTTAAAGTAAAAAATAAAATACCATTAATAGCGCAATGTAGACAGCTAACAGCTACATCTAATATCAAACAAAATAAAATATCAGAACAAGTTAAAACACGTTTGTGGTATTGGAGCCTCCTTAAATGTTTAATTTATTTTATTTTTTAATATTTATTGTACTAGCAGCAACATATATACATAGCCTGTGAAAATTTTAACTCCTCAGCTATCAGACGGATGGACAGTCTTGGTAATAGAGTCCCGTTTATACCCTTTAAGTACGGGACCTTAAAAAGACACCATAGACCATCTATTAAAACAATCAAATATTTCCATCGCTTATTCTGCATACTGTACAAAGTCACATATTCATTCTAATCCATACAAATAGTATGGAAATCAGAAGTTTGAGGTCTGACGCAAGAGCTGACACTGATATGTGTAAACAGACATAAAATGTGAATATTGATAACAATGATATTCGGAATATATAACTGTAGATGTACTATCACTTAATTCATAGCTTTATAGAGAAACAAAGCAATCTGGTTGCATTATGTCAAACTCAGCGGACAGATCTCTGTCCGACCATTTGACGAAGCTCTGTCATCTGGCTATGAATCTATTTATTTGATGGTACTTGTTCGAAAGTTTCGTGCTTTTGTATTTCAATGCAAAATGTTTTCCAAGAATACATTTTATTTTGATGTTGTTTATCTGTAATGTTTTGCAAATAATGTTTTTATCGCTAAGCTATAATAAACATTTCGCCGTGTTTATTGCAATGTTATTTACGTATGTTTCGTGGCGCTGTTCTGTTTTCTGGTACTAATTTGTGCATCTAATTTGGGCATTTAAAGTCATATTTTAGTGTTCTTCCTTTTTCTTAATAAGAAAGACGCAGGTCAAACTATACCTGCAGCGAATTTTATGTGTAAAGACGCAATAACATTATCGATACGAATACAGAAGAACATTAATTTATTGTACTGTAGGTTTTTTTCTTGCCATTAATTTAAAAAAAGAACAGGAAATGAAATTATTATTTAAAGTTTGGTTCCCTTTGACGACTGCTGGTCACTTGATTCGCTCACTCTCTGCGGGTCAATATTTTCTCATGAGGCCCGACGTTTTGTCACACAAAATAAAGTGTTTTATTGCCGATCACTGGGTAAATGTTTTACGGCAATAGCGATAAAGAAAAACAAAAACATCGTATCCTCTCCATCGGTTAATTCTCACAATAAAGACAATCGTTTCATTTTAATATGCGTTTTATTTAAATATCTTTGACATCGTGGGTTGGGCGGTCTAATGCCCTTATAAATGAATATTATTTTATTTTATGACCTATAGTCGACGTGGTTACGAGACGATCACGATGCTTGAAAATACTTTCATGGTACCTACGTATAGTGTAAGTGATTTATTTTATACTTTTTAAAAAAATTACTTAAATTTACCTGCAGCGGTACCATCGCTGAAGCATTCTGCATAAAGCTTAATGAGAATTAAAGTTCATACCTAGTTAGCTTTAATCCAAATACATAATTGTATACAGCCTACTGCAGGACATATTGTGCAGAACTACTAAGAGGATACAGCTGTTTTAGTAGGTAAAATAATCAGAGACTTACTGAAGAGTTGCGGACTTAATTTTTAAAGAACATTTGCATTTAATAATAATAATAATATAATGATAATAAATTTTATTGATTTCAATAACATAACACCAATGTTCCTTTGATGTCTGCACTAGGCTGAGCTTGTCCTGCAGACCACCAAAACAAAAACATTACCAAAATTTACAAGAAACTAAAAACTTAGGAACAAAACAAAAGTAACTTATGATAAAATATTAAATAATATAATATAATATAATGCACTAAAATATAATAATCGCGCTGAGTTTCGCTGCGTGTGCATGTGCGTTTGTGTAAGCGTGTGTGTGTGTGGGAGTGTAAGTGTGTTTGTTTAATATTAATCATTGGAGCATTTTCTCTTCTCTATAAGAAGGTTTTCATTCTTAATTTCGAAAATTGCCCTACAACTTGTACATCTCCAGCAATTAATAAACAAAGGCGATCACTAAAATATTGATGTTGCGCAATTAAACATGTGTTTTCAATAATATTTTCATCCGAAGTGCAGCGGGCAAGGACTGGCAGCGAACAACTAGCTCCCTGTGCACTTCCCTGAACACTGATACACATCTTAACACAGAACTTACTCAATTATTAATAATCCTTAGCATCAGCAACCGCTGTTGATAATTGTATTTCTTTTTTTCGCAATAGAAATAAAACTTTTAGCAAGAATATGAAGTGTAAGGGAGGCCTCTGCCTATAGATAATAATTATTATTTCAGATAGATCTAAAAAATGTATAATCTGAAAGAATCTGTACGTCTGTGTGGTTTGTGTAATGTATTATATTGCGATAGTATTCCTATCTTTCTCAATTTGTAAACTGATTTCGCCAAGTACGGACCGTATGTACTTATAGTTGAGAATAATTCAAACGTAGATTTCATTCCGATAAACCGTTTCGTATGAAAGATATATTTCCTAGGAATACAAACATAGGGGGTTTTCGGAAAACATTTGACGGTTCGAATCGGTCAACTGTAGAAAACTCTCATCCATAACAATTAACATGTTTATGTTAATATCGGATGCACGTAGCGGCAATAAAACGGAAAGGAAGAATATCATAACTGTTGCGATGAAATATTACCGAAATATGTTTGATATTCAAATGGCAGCGGGGACTTCCGTCGGGAACGCGCCCCGGCACATCTCAGGATCAGACACTCGCTTTTTACTGCTACGACTGATCTGAATAATAACACGCTACATTAGTTTCCCATTATGCCTTCGGGACAATAAAATTTGCCCAATTTTACGATCGCATTAATAATTTTATGAATGGAAGCAAAGGTTTCAACGAATGTTGTGCATAAAAATTGTCGGAGCGATTGGGGTCAGTGCGATATAAAGTGGAGGTGTAATGAGATGCCCTGGGGCAGTCCCGGTGATGTAGCGACTCGGCGGAAGGGCCCGGGTTCCCAGCGTATCGAATACTGCTACACCGGATGCCTAACCTCAACCATAAATTATATTTTATGACATCGATAATTTTATCGATACTAATCTGAAAATAATTTACGTCGCCAATGAGTAATGTTTTATGCATTTGTGATGCAAATTATGAAGTTTAGTATCGTTTTGATTTTTTGGTTCATAGATTATCTAAAAGCGTATTCAATACCAAATGTCTCATTACGAAATCTATTGTTGTCAAGAATGTTATAACTTATCACTTGTTAATTTGTAATCTTGTGCCAACTCAGCAGAAAAATGAACTATCGATAGTTTATGTAACATCACTATCCATTGTGGAACAATAAGGATGTAATACAAAGCAGTAAGTCTATCGGGTTACGCGAAATGTAACCACAAAATCAGCGCCCGCCGCAAAACAACGGAAGCCACCGACGACCCTCCATTCCTATACCACGACGATATATTCATAATATGAACGACTCAAGTAACGCTACAGAAGTATATTTTATTACTCTTTGATAGTAATAAAGTGAGCAAGGTTCGCTTACTTTCGCAATAAAAAGTTAGCAGTCAGCGAAAACATACGAGATTCGAGATTACAACCTACGAATAATAAGAAATAATAAAACAGACTACACTAATATTGATAACTAATCCTCTCATAACATTAGCGACATAAAAAGTAATATCATCCATAATTTAGTCGTCTCGGAAAATTTATTTTAGCATGAAACAAATATTTAAATCAAAATCCGAGCCAAATTACAGTCGTAAAAGTGACGACCATTTATGGCATTATTCGGGGGCATATCGAATCTAGCGCTTTCCATATTGACTACACTGCAGCGCATAAAAAGACTTAACTTGTAAGTAACGTAAAATCCATACTAACATTATGTACCACATAAAAAAATGAGAAAGTGTGTTTGTTTCTTGGATTGTTTGTTTGTTCTTATTTTACGCCTTAACAAGGCAACCTTTGACTTGATTTTTGCCATAGAATTACATAGTTGAAAGAATGGAGAATAACATCATACACGAATATTATGTTTCGTATTTTTACGCGATTTTTAAACTACATGTAAGCAATGACGCAGGAAAAAGCTACTAATTAATATTTCCTTAAGCAATTAATGTAATAAACATTAATTGCTCAAAAGGATGAGTTATTATAACTCTACTTTTAGATAAAGTGATTACGTTATACGTCATCTCATACATAATAATTTATCTATATATTAATACGCGAGCGGAAAACTTTGTACCCCTTTTTACGAAAGACGCGAAGATGTAAAAGCATGAAATTTCTCCCATTTACAGTTGATATGAAGAAAGAGCGTAGAGTACCAATATTATGTTAAAATATGCTTAAATCTTTCATTTAAGAAATAAAACGCCACGCACACTACAATATTTTGGCATGACATGATAATCGTACACGTTGTTTATGGTTGAAGTGTTTTTTTTTTAATTTAATGGCCTCGTAACGAGACCTTTATGTCAAATTAAAGTCAGTGTTTGAATTAGATTAAATTTAATTTTTTAAGCTCCTCTACATAATGGATATACATTACGGTCGAATTTCGACCACAGGGCGATATTAAATAAGTATTAATTGCGATAGCTAATTATATTTTGGTTTCAAAGATACGAGCTATACTTTCACTCGTATCTCAAACCTGGCATCAGATAAAATAACCAGTATTTTCTTCTTATCGTCATAATAATACTATAATACGAAAATAAAATTAGAAAGCATGTAAGAAGCACTTTTTCTGCCGGCAAGTGTACATGAGGAGTTATAGGTTTCATTTGCGGGCGATAGACGACAATTTTCAATTTTCTTGCGCGTGCGTCCCATTTGAATATTTTAATTTGGGGGGCGGCGCGACTATTTCAATTTATTTTATGAGTCCGCGCTCAGAAGGGGTTCGCGCTACGCTCTCGACGTTCAGATTAGTAAATATTTGATTGCTTTATAGATTGCCGTGATATATTTATACGCGTCTATAATGGAGTTGTATTTTACATACGTCTACAATTAGTGGGGTAAGTGAATGAATTTTTTAAACGGAATTAGATTTTAAAGTGGAGTTAATTATTCACGATTGCCTGACATTTATGTATTTATATACTTTAAGCGTATGAGATATATTGAATTCTTAATTGAATGAAGCCACACTCATTGGTCATAAGTAGGATAGATACTATTTATATTTTTCTATATTTCTCATTGTAAAAGTGAGTCAGTTTTGATCTACTTCTCTCATGGTCTACCTAAGACATGTGTAAATTATTAATATATTATATTTTCTGTGAGAATACCTTCTCTGAAAATACACAACAAACACGTTTTTAATATACGCTTTGTTCCGAAAAGTGTGAAACTCACGATCGCGTACCTAAACTTAATAAGATTCGAAGTTCAATTAAATATTTAGCGATTAATAGAAATTGCATCAAAGCTAGGCCGCCAGGGGGCGCTGTTTAGCCTCACACAGCTATGTTTCATCTAATAGAATTGCGAGCTCGTTATCTGCTCAGATTAAAATATTCAGTATTTGAGTGATTTCACGAACGAGTGAGCGGCAAAGGGTTGACTAGTCGTTTCGCCCGCTTTGAACACTTGTGGGGGCGCGCTGTGGGCAAAACCTACACTACACACGAAACATAATCAACGATATGATTTTATTATCACCCTACGAACTTTAATTATAATATGTGTGAAATTAGATTCGGGGGTGTGATGAGATGTCTTCAAACAAGGACATATTTTCCGCGTATTTTTACGATAATTCCAAACGATACGAAGTGACCAACGAATCTGGAATCGTTTCCAGCGCGACCACAAATCCGGAGGTGTATCAAAGTATAAATAGACTAAACAATGCAACTAATCAACAATGGCGAGCTCATTTATTATGATACACGGTCTGTCACGGTGATATTGCACATAAATAGACGGTCGCGGACGGATGGCCGGCGCTCCCATGGAGAGCTAATTTTGCCGGTGAAATTAGTTATTCACCTGTTGTTGCCATTTATTTAGCGCGCACAATGCGGCTGGACGCGGCGCGCCCACCTATATTATTTGCGGACGCATCAAAACCAATTTGTCGATTTCATATTTACCGGCTACGGTTTCGGCTAACCGAGTGTTCTATACTCTATTAGTACTATTACTGGTAGCAGAATCTCTATATTTACTGTCCAAGAAGTATAGACTCTAGTTTTCTAGCGTGACATAATGAAAGTAATAATTTTTATGGCGTGTAATGTGAATTAATATATATATATATATTAAATTTTTTTTATAATATATATATATTAAATTTAAATTTGATGCGTTAAAAGAATTTCTTTATGTAGGCAATTTCGGGTCGTTTTGTTTCATTTTGCAAAATTCCTAGATGTCTTGAAAGTTTAAACTAATTAGAATGAAACTCTGTATTAGTATTTTAGCAGACGGTTAGACATCTAATTTTATGATTGTGATGCCATAAATCAATCTACCTATAACTCATCGATTCGATTACGCTGTGTTTTATTACGAAATGTAGAGCCTCTGGAAAAGGTTCAGATAATGTAATAAACAGGAGCATTTTACAACTCCGAGATACTTTAATACAACATGAAGAACTCGATCAAAATTTCAGCCAATCAATTTTACACAGAAGGCATCACGTGCGCGTTTTACCGTAGATATAACGCTACAAATTTTATAGCGACTTCCACTGACCAGGGCGCTTAGACAGCTTGCAATCGATGATTTGAAACCGAAGTTAGATATAAATAATAGACACGTTAGTACACATTAAATTAGCTAAGTGTCATTGAGCTCTTGCAAAAAGCTTCTGTCGAATCCCAAGCATTTATGAATTCCTACATCGCTGTCAGAAGTATCGAGCGCAATCCCGCTAAAGGTTCAGTGTAATATAATTCGTGAAGTACGTGATTATGGAGTTTTTACGGAATCGGACGCAGCGGTTCGTCGGCGTGATGATATTCCGGCAGCAGGTGGACGGTCGCGGTGTGAAGCCATCCAAATAAACGTCACGTGCCCACACCGTGGACGCTTCAATAGATTCACAAAAACAAGGAAAATTATAAACGCTGTTTCAAAAACTGTTGCGGTGGTAGATAAAAATGTGGTTTTCTTGAAACGTCTGGGTTCCAAAATTTTGGTTCGACAGCAAATACGCTTAGATGATATAACTATGAGATGAGCAACACAAAACGTTACGTCAATTTCTTTACAAGAAATATGTGACTTTCAGTCGCTTGTTGCAGTTTCTACATATTTTGTTATAGCCTTCAGACTTTCTCTGTTAACTGTAATCGGCTATAACCTATTAAATTTTAGATTGATTATAAGCTGCATATATATTTTTTTAAAATAGAAACATTAAGGACCGTCCCATCGTACCACATTAGCAGCAACATGGAAGGAGCGGCCAATATTTGTCCGCGACCAATCGATTACACCGCACTGCCGGCTACCGGCCACTCGGCCCCTCGGAATTAAATGCCTAATAAAACGATTTCTGTATTAAGATCTTAATACTTAACTCTTCATATTACGAGCTATTATTTTCGTTCGATAGATTTAAAATCTGCGTAAAATGAGGAAGACCACCAAGTTGCGAATGATTTGCAACGAAATACCAATAAAATAAATTTTCCAGAACCTTTGCGATTGTAAATTAGAATATTATTTTTTAAAGAGTGAGGTCGCAGAGGTAGATCAAGTGTCGTATAATGCATAATATTAAATAAAAATTTTATTTTCATAACAATGGACGTTATAGGGTCAAATATCAACACATTCATAATAACATTGTTTTAAAATAACTCTATGACGTAAGGAAATTTAATTAAAATGTATGAAACGCATGTATTATGAACTAGATATTGCCTGCAACTTCGTCAGGCACCATTAAGCTCTTTGTGAAATACCGGACCTCTTGCTGTTATGGAAATGCTGCCCTCCTTATATTATGTACCTTGCCTTGCTGGACAGTTACGAAAAATACTCTCTCGAGGTTTAGGGAGATTAAGACATTAAAATTTATATTTTATTTTAAAAAACTGGGTAGATGAACTGAAAAGTAATAAATAATTCTTTTTCTCTCTTAGTACCTTATAAGGATTAGCCTGAACATCAACTGTAATCAATCTTTATAACTAATGTCGGTACCAGGTTTTATAATTTCTTAAATTGATGTTAAACTTACGTTTAAGGTAGCTGATAGTCAGGTGTAGATAATTCAACCTTAGTGTGTACATTATAGATAGAGACCACTTCAAACCTCAAACTTTCGAAAACAGGGTACCAAATTCTTAAAAAGCCTTTAAAACTATAATTGCATTTTAATAAAAAAAAAAGATGACAAAAAATTTAATCTTAAATACTCGTTTTGATATAAAAGACCATGGGAAGAACCAATTATACGCATAAAATGCAACGGTGCATACCATCATCATAGTGATAATGATGATGATGATTAATAAAATTAATGAAGTGTATTTGCTTTGAGTTGTCTAGATAAAGCCGAAATCGCCGAATCGCTATTTATAAGGATTCGAGAGTACTGTACAGCACCTTCGGAACCAGGGTATGCTTTGGTCTAAAATTTTACTTTTTGATTGCATATACTTTGAATCCTTCAGAAAAAGTGATAATCACTATAATATGTTTCCATATGAATTTAAAAAAAATGCCCTCGATTCCTTCTGGATCGCATCGTCAGATCACCACTCTTGTAAAAAAGGTAACAAGCTGCAGCTATACTCTATACAACAACGAAACAAGTTTCAAAATCGCTCCACAACCTACGGTAATTAGCAATGGTAGTAACGTAAGCGAAAAAACATAAAAAAAAAATAATGGTCTAATTGAGAAACCTCCTCCTTTTTTGGAAGTCGACTAAAAAAATAATAAATCAAGGTTTTTTGCGTAAAGACAGACAAAAACACACTAATTTTATTCTATTATGTAATAGATTTTAAATTATATAAAGAAATTTAGTCAATATAAAATCGATTGTAGCTTCGTAGTTATTTTTAAAACAAAATTGTAGAAAAACGTCAGTTAACACGAATTTTTATATCGAATGCCTGATAAATAATGATGAGAACTGATTAATATTAAAATTGTAGAACTTAGGTTTAGAGTCAATGATTTTGCTATTTAATGTAGTTTCACATTTTCGGTGTTTTATCCCGCTCGCTAATTCGAAATTTTTAAACAGATTAACAACTCATTATTAAGTTTATAAAAGTATAGTAATATAAAGGCGATAATGAAAATGTTTTAATAGAAAATTTACTATAAGGAACTCAATTTTAAGAACATCATAATTTATTGTGCTACCTAGCGTCGATATTCATCAGATACACACTAATATTCGAAATGAGAAAGTTTGTTTATTTGTTTGTCTTTTCTTCTCACCCAATCAAATTGGTTTTTGGCATAGACTCGTTAAAAGTTTAAAATAACGTAGGCTCCTTTTGGTCGTGAAAAACGTCATGTTTCTTAAAAAGCTTACCAAAATATTTGTATTTTTAAGCGATTTTTAAACTTCACGCGAACAAAGCCGCGTATAAAAGCTAGTTGCTAAAAAGTACAGGCAATTAAAAACGGTATTTGTTTTTATTAACAAGTATGAATGGGCGTCAAACGGAAGCACGTAGCCGAGGGATGAGTGACGGGCGAGAGTCAATAACATCATCACAATGAGGCTAAATGCCGAACTGTCTCGCGTCTCTACCCGACGCCCGCGCCGTGACCGCTACCGGACCACCTGACATTGATACTTGATAGAGAGATAGACCAAAAAGACGTACGAATAACAAGTAAAAGTAAACTTTACGCAAGCGCTAGATAATAGCAGATGATCGTGGATCGTTTTCGACTCTATCATCATAGGAACGTCCTCATATTTTCGTAGTACTTTGTAAATTTACCGATGAAAGACGAATATAGACGAAAAAAGGGAACTTGCATCTGGCAAGTATGCCCTGTATGCTATCGTATTCCCCCATCATCCTTTATATTCGCCTATTATGAAGAGCTCCTGACACAAAGTATAATATACAATATCTATGTACGCTTCACACCACGGCACTCTGGCCCCGTGCTAAGTACTTGAGGGACTTGTGTTACACGTACCAGACAACGGAAATGTATTCAATACTTTTATACTATACACATTTTTCAGATTTTTATTATATGATACACATCCAAGACCCAGGAACATTGAAAAACTTTTTGTTTCATCGGTATTCGAACCGGCGACCCCCGGCTTAAGCTACCAACGCACTTAGCAAGTGAGCCACAGAGGTCGTCGTCGTCGTCGAAAGTATATTTTCAACATTCGCTTGTTCTTCCCCAATTTAGCCTCATAGTTTTTTTTTTACTGCTCACCCGATTCCATCATGTCTAAAATCGGCATAAATCACCTGAAGCAAAACTATTGAAACAACCTTGTTCGGGAGCGATGTTGTCGGAGACCGCCAAGTCAAACTTACAACACTCCTTGTTTGCTCCGCGGGATCAGTATATCCTTAGCTCAAATTAAAGAAAATAATCCCAATCATAAATAATAAAGTATCAAAACTGTTTGGTCAAACTTTAAAATAGATAAGGAAAAGTTATTATTTTCTGAACTATGGTCATTAAAATTTTTGATGAACAGCTTTTGATCCGTGTCGATGTGATGACGCTGCAAGATTCTGCATAGTCCCTTACCGTTCAACCGTTACTAAATATTTTGATATACTTTTTATTGTTCATAGAGATATAACGAAATAACTAAAAAATATATCTACCGTAGCGACGAGCAGGCAGAACTTGGAAAAAATTATATTTAAATTTCTAGGAACATTCACAATATATTTTATTAATTTCAGAAGATTTTGTATGAGAAAACACCGTATAATTTGCCATCCTTAAATGTTTATTTACAAATTTGTTTAATAATAATTAAATATATAATTTTTAACGTAAGGACTAGAACCTTTTTTGCGTTTCTTTTATTTCACAAATTGAGGATAAAGGAGAAATTAAGTAAAAAAGTGGATTTTGTGTATAGCCAAATAAATTCCATCTAATCAAGATGGTATAAGATTTGTTCAGAAGAGAGAATAAACTTATATTTGCCCCTGTGTTAAAAATGTACCTTATCCAGCTACTCTTCATCTTCAGTTATGTTTATTGATTTCATTGTCATCACATTTTATACCTTAAAATATTTGAAATTGGTTTTCAACACATTAATTATACCGCTAAACAAAAACATCGGATCTCATATAGAGCGTGCGTGCGTCCTCGCCATACAATGGTGCCCCACCTCCGCCATACAGACCGACCATTCGTCATCCATTATCCACGGCCTAAATTGCACAACTTTGGAGCGCCATTTCTAAATGACATCTAAATCTGTTACTGTATTAACATTGTAAATAAAATTCATACAATCAATCTACATAAATGTCCGTGAGCGTCCGTCCATTACTCACAGTACAAAGGGCACACGCTCATCTCGTAAATCAATTGTCGCATTCAATGCCCAAATCGTACTTATGAACCGTCATACTGTTAAGTTGCTATACACGGCAATAGTAATTCGTACCTCAAACGAGACGCATATCATCAAAATATGTGGTACAAACTAATAGGTACAAATAAGTATTAGTGTGTTTCTAATCAAAATATATATAACAAGTGCATGCCTTAAAAAGCCTCGATAAAAAATAGAACGTAGCGTTTTAAAGTCTATGTATCATTTGCGCAATACCTATAATAGTTGAATAAAAATAAGTGTCATTTTGTAAGCATGACGTACGGTAACCTACTGTGATTTGCATATTACTTAGTTTATTTTTTAACATATCATATTGTCAGTGACACAGCTGAACAGCAACTAAGATAATTATTAAGGTTTAAGAGTTGCGATCAAACTCTATGAAATCTAGACACGCGGCAGCGTATCAAGCCAGGTTCGAGTGTGAGAGAACTGGGAAGCAGTAATGTTTTCTACATTATATGCACACGTTTATTCCGCAGTAAATTTTAATAGAAACTTTTCTGTCAAACCAATTACAGTTCTATAGCTGTCTATCTATATAGATGCACACAGGCCTACAATAAACGAACGATGAATCGGAAATTCATCAAATCACTAAGTTACTTTGCAACCAACTCGTAAGTTAAACTCTACATAATTAAAAGTAATTAATTATTAAATAATATTAATTTACTAGTTAGCCGCATAATCAATTACTCGGTAGTCATAAACAAGCCGCGTCTCGGCGATGACTATCTATGTCGAATTATGGCGACTTCATATTTTATTATCAACGTTTTTAATTTTAATCATAGCTATACCTTTTAAAACGGCTTCTATCCGAGATAACGATCTGAATATTAAATGACACTAAATTTTTTATTATTAGTAGAAACCATTAGGAACGGGTTTATAAATATTTAACTTATAACACTATAATGACCGTTGACAATGTTTGATATTCAATTTTGTGCAGCGGATGCTATAATATGAAAAATAATATACACTATTGTGATATTTTTTCCGTGGGAGAGCCATGATTCGGCACGAATGGGCCCGCTGGACCGAAGGTATACCACGGCCTCACAGAAAAATGACGTGAAACGGCATTGTTCTATGTTTCGATCAGTGAGTTAGTTTACCAGTGGCCCAACTTCCCTTATCCCCCTATACCTATTCTCATTCCCTATTCTCTCATAAAGGCAAGCAACGCACTTGCGACTCTTTGAATGTCACGAGTGTATATGAACGACGGCAGTTGCTTTCCATCAGCTAACCCGTCTGCTCTCTTGCCTCCTAAAATATCATAAAAAATATTGACAGGAATGGAGCTGTTTAACTTGTTAGGGTATTTGTACCAAGTACCAACTAAAGGGCTAAACGTCTAGGAATATTATATTTTAAAATTGATCGCTACAAAATTGTGCATCTGTTGTCTGATTTCCGTAATATAAGTTAACTTAGCATGTAATGTGTTGCGCTTTGTCTTGTCCTGTTGTATATTATTTTTTAATATTTTAATAACTTTTTTTTTTTTAATATCTATGGACGCTTCACACCACGTCAGTCTGGCCCTGTGCTAAGTACCCGAGGGACTTGTGT